>AYQD01000213.1:0-13749 GCA_000504465.1 Cryomyces antarcticus CCFEE 534 | reverse complement strand
TGCTTGTTTAGCCGCTTGCTTGTTCGACACCCTGGAATGGATTGTCGGAGGCCTGCAGGCTGCGACGAAGTCGCTGGCTGCATCAATGGGGGGAGAGTTGGCGCATCGACATGTCAAAAGCTGCAGGCTGATGAACCACTCTGTGCATCGCCTGGAGGTCACTTGTCGTAGCAGTCGAGGTACTAGACTTCGACGATTGCAACGATAGCCAGTGTATGAGTTCTAATCGTCTTCCACTGCTGCTTCTACGACTGAATTTTGCTCAAGACGTTCGAGCACGTCTTTAGATAAGACAGCTTACGGGCCTAGGTGACTGACAGCCCTTGGTCGATGCAACTCCAGGGTATCTCGACCGCTACGATCCACCTGGTGACTTGTAACTTGTAGTCGGCATCGATACCGTTTACAACATCCGTCATGGAGGCATACTCCAGATTCAAGCATTCCAGCATCACAGGTCCTAGAGCGGGAAGCCTGCGGGTGTCGGGAGACTCGCTCTGCTGAAGACGCCGCTTGATCTCCGCTCGGTCGTGAGTGTAGTTCAGCTCCGGGAACAGATTGAGCCCAGCTGATGGTAGTGGAGGCCTTGACGCGAGGCTCCTGCTGCTGCTGTGTGTTATATATATATACATATACAATGTAATTAGGTGCGGGTGCCACGTCAGCCCACACCTGCGCTCCTGAGCGACCCGCGCTGCGAAGCTGACAGCCGCGTCCAAACCCCCATCGCAGACACAACCAACACCCTCTCCCACATCTATCTATCTCTGACCACTGCTGCTGCTGCTGCTGCTACTTGTGACTGTAGCCCTCGACGCTTCCGTGGGGCAGCTCGACAGACATGTCTCGACTCAACACAGTCGCCCTCTTGGCAACGGCCGTTGCTGGTGTGTTGACACCCTGCTTGACCCTGCGTCCAGCTCTAGATCTGGGACTGATTTCTCCTCCTCCACAGGCCTCTTCTTCAGCATCCCAACAGATGCCCAGCAGCTCGGGCGTCGGGCGAACGACACCAATCACACCTCGTCCACCTTTGTGTACAGCGATGCGAGCGGCCTCAACCTCACCTTCGCCCTCAATGCGGCGACCAGCACCGGAAATCTGTGCTTCCACATGTCGGCGCCCGCAGCCTACTCTTGGGTCGGCGTGGGCATTGGGAAGCAGATGCGGGACTCGTTGATGTTCATTGCATATACTGACTCCAGCGGCCATGGTTCGACCTCTCATCCCATCCGACGCACGACTTGCTATTCTCGAGGCTGACTATTACGTACGAACGTCAGGCATAACACTCTCCCCCTGAATAGCAACAGGCAATTCGGAGCCCACTTACACGACGTCGAAGAACTTGACGGTCGAGACATCAAGCGGCATGGCAGATGACCAGTCCACTTATGTGATTGACGCCTGCTGCCACAATTGCACTACGTGGTCCCACGGCTCCCTCGATCTCAAGTCGAAGATTGCGCCCTTCATCTTCGCCCTCGGCGGCGGCTATGCCACCGTCAGCAACTCGCCCGCCGCGTCCATCGAACGCCACGAAGTCTTTGGCTCCTTCACAATGGACATGCAACAAGCGACGTCTGACGGGGCAGGCGGAGTGCCGCAACCGAATGCACCGAACGGGACGTACGTGACGAGTGGAGCCTCGTTGGCGACGGGGTTAAAGCAGGACAACAACTACGGCCCACCGTTGCACGCGCTGGTCATGTGTCTGGCGTTTGTGCTCGTGTTTCCGCTCGGAGCGTTGTTGCTCAGGGTGCTGGAGAGCGTCAAGTGGCACGCTGGTGTTCAGATCATTGGGTTCATCATTGCGTTTATTGGCGTCGCGAGCGGCATTTACATCGCTACCATGTACAACAAGGTAAGTCACGCCACTCCACTCCCTGCCATTGACTTCTTCAGTCCATTTCTCCCTCATCGAGAGCATGGCGAACTGACGTGCTGACTGTCGTTCGTAGTCCAAGTCGTACTCCTCTGCCCACCAAATTCTCGGCCTCCTCCTGACCATGGCCCTCCTTGTTCAACTCAGTTTCGGTATCCTGCACCACCGGCTCTACAAAAAGCACCAGAAGCCTACCGTCATGAGCAGAATCCACAAGTACCTCGGTCCCGGCATCATCCTCCTCGGCCTCGTCAACGGCGGGCTCGGCTTCAGCTTCGCCAACCGCTCGAACCGCAACGTCCCCTACATCATCATCGTCGTCCTCGTCGCGCTCGTCTTCGCCGCCATCGTTTTCTTCAAGAAGCGGCGCGGGAACAGGCGCGTCAAGGTGCCGCACAACGAGGGCGGCGAGTTCGCGTACGGTGGGCCGCAGACGTATGGCGGCGCGGCGCCGCAGCCGTATGATGCGGGTTATGGGCGCGAGGGCGGTGCTATTCCATTGAGCCATATGAGCAGCCAGGCCAGTATGCCGCCGCCGCCGCCGTATGGGGCACGTGCGGGCTCGCCGCCGTATATGCATGAGAACGGGAGCGGGATCAGCAGGGAGGTGACGCCAAGACCGATGGTGTGAGCGGGTGCGTTGTGCGTGCGGGTATTGGGCATCGTGAGGGTTCTCGCGGCTGGCTGCAAGTTAGAAGCTGATGTTTTTTGAGACCGGGACGTTTGTTGTTTCGAGATGAGTTTGACGAGTTGTGTATGATACCAGATCTTCCGTGCACGTGCAGGAACCCGAGGCTCGGCTCTCTGGATTATATCGAAACCGCTGCTTCTGCAAAACCAGGAGGCTTGATCGCGTCCGGGACCAAGTGGACATTGGGCGTAGCAAGATGTCGCTGAGCCTTGACCGGCCAACCCTGAGTCGAGGAAAAAGGGTGGTGCGTCCGGACCGCATCGTCCAGACGAGGTGCCGGTTGGAGCTCGACGGTAGCGAACGAGGCAGCTGGTGTACGCTGAGGCAAGCCAACGATGCTGAGTTGCCGGCGTCCTTGGCGGGGGGGCTCTCTTTCCCCTGTGCGACGCCTTCTCACTGACGGACGATATCTGTCCCGTGCACTCCACAGCACTCACGGGCGCAACCCGCAGGTCCTCTCACTGTTCGCCGTGAATGGAACCGCTTCCATTCATCTTGCAGCCCCCTCCACAATCCTCCGTCCATGCGCCCTCACCACACCGTCCAGTATCTTCCTCACCTGCTTGCACCCATCGACGCCCACCGCCAACATACTCTCCACCTTCTGCACCTGGACCCGCGTCTCCATCATCAGCACGACCACCTTCTCGCTCGCACCGAGCGTCCCCACCGTCAAGAACGGCAGCTCCTGCTCCTCCAGCCCGTTCAGATCGAGCAGCGGATCCTCGTTGTCGGCGGAGCCGTCGCTCCCGCTAGCCGACGAGCTGCTGCCGGCGGTGCAGGCGCAGATGTAGTCGCTCATCGGCACGCCCGCGTCGATGAGCGCGAGGGTGGCGGCGTTGAGGCACGCGGCGAGCAGGGAGCCGTCTTGCGAGAGGACGTGGATGGCTATGGTGATGGTCGAGTGCGGGTACAGATGCAGGAGGAGGGTGGAGGTGAAGGCGGCTGTGAGGGCGTGTTGGAGTTCGGATGTGCGTCTGCGCGCAACAGTCAATCGGGAGTTGTTCGCCGCTGTACAGCAGCAACGCACACTCACTTGTCGCCCCGTCCCCGTCGCTTCCTCTCCACCCCCGAGAACCCGGCGACTCCGATCTCGACTTCGATCTTCGCCTCTCCCCCGCCGCCTTGCGCGCCGCCCCGCCGCCCTTCTGACGGTCCCGCTACCGTGCAGATGACTTTCGTGTTGCCCATCTCCAGATAGCTCGATCCGTCCGCGGCGGCCTGAGTGGAGATTTGCGCGTGCATGCGCCGGAGCTCGTTCCAGCGCCTGCCATCGAGGCGGAGGAGGGCGAGAGCGTAGGTGCTGGTGTCGAGAGGCATATTGATGGTAGTGGAGGGGAAGAGTGCTTGCGGTGGTGGATCGTTGCTCGATGCCAATCAACTGAGAGACGAAAAGTCGATAGGGCGAGAGGCTCTGCGGCACACTTCCGCTTCCGCTTCCGCGTCCGCTTCCGCACTGAGCGTCTTCTTGTCTACACGACAACGACATCGGCGACCTTCAAGCATTCGCACATGATCTGCAGTTGAGTGTCTTGAAAGCTACACTCCAAGCATTCAGCATGTCTGAGTGCGCATCTGTCAGAGAATCAGATGCGGTCGCGATACTTCCTCGCCGCCGAGGGAACGGGCAACGCAATGGAAGGCGAAGCGAGTCGTGAGGATGACCTGGACATCATCACGGTGGCCAAGAGGACCCTAGACAACAAGAGCAACCATAGCGATGGTAAGAGAAGGACATCTACGACCGCAGCTCTGAGGCATGGCTGACGAGACCTCACTCCCAGATGTGATCGACGTCTCCTCAGGTGCCTCGCAAACAGCAGACGAGGTCACCGACCTCCTCGACCCTCAGGACAAGCCGCCAAAAGGGCACGAAAATGGCGAACGAATCGAGTGGTCGGAAGAAGATGAGCCTGGTGCCGCATACAGCAAATTCAAGCAGCGAAAGTCACTCAAGCGCAAGCGTGCCGCAGCGAGTACCCGGAAGGCCAAGACCGATGCAGCCGGAAGTTCTATGGTGGGGAAGAAGTCGCACCGAGCCACAAGGTTGAGAGACGAAGGAAAGCCTACACTCAAGAAGTACGACAGCTCCAAAACGGATTCCGAGGATGATGATCTGGTGGAGGACACTTTACCCGATTATCTCAAGACGAGGTACAAAAAGTGGGTTGAGAACACAACGAAAATGGGAGAAGCTGGATTGAGAGTACCTCCAACCTACGATCACGTAGATTTCTCGGACGACGAGAACTTGCAACATCTGAGGGAGAAGCCTGACTTCCCACACACCAAGCCCTCTGCACCATACAAGGACGTTGTTATGCCATATTCGGGAGGAATCATTCCGGCACCAATCGCACAATGGCTAAGAGAATATCAAGTCAAAGGTGCAGAGTTCCTGCATGATCTGTTCGTGTGGCAAAGAGGTGGTATACTTGGAGACGACATGGGCTTGGGGAAGACGATCCAGGTCATCGCGTTCCTCACGGCAGCCTTCGGTAAAACAGGCGATGAAAGAGACGCAAAGCGAATGCGCAGAATCCGTAGGTCAAGCGATCAGCATTGGTATCCTAGAGCACTGATTGTCTGCCCTGGCGGTTTAATGGAGAATTGGAAAGCGGAACTCAAGCGATGGGGTTGGTGGCAGATTGATGTCTACCACGGCGCACCCCCCTCAAAGGAGGCAGCATTACAAGCGGCCAGTAAAGGGCGCCTCGAGATCATGATCACTACTTACGCGACGTACAAACAAAACCGTAGCGCAATCAACATGGTGGACTGGGACGTCGTTATTGCAGACGAATGTCATGCTATCAAAGAACGGCATTCTGAAATTACAAAAGCTATGAACGAAGTCAATGCACTCTGCCGCATTGGACTCACAGGCACTGCTATACAGAACAAGTACGAAGAGCTCTGGACGTTGCTCAACTGGACGAATCCTGGACGGTTTGGTCCTGTGAGCGCGTGGAAAACAAGCATCTCCGATCCTTTGAAGGTTGGGCAGTCCCATGATGCGACGGTAGCGCAACTGGCCAAGGCCAGGAAGACAGCGAAGAAACTGGTGCAGAACCTCTTGCCTCAGTTCTTCCTCCGCCGCATGAAGACGCTCATCGCGGATCAATTGCCCAAGAAGTCAGACCGGGTGGTCTTCTGTCCGCTCACGCCTGTCCAGGCAGATGCATACGAGAACTTCGTTAACAGCGACGTCGTCACGACCATTAGGGAGTCGTCCGAGCCTTGCGATTGCGGCAGCGGAAAGAAGAAGGGATGGTGTTGCTACGCCGAGATTCGAGGCCGCGGCAAATGGCAGAACCACGTCTTCCCGACCATTGTTACACTGCAAAAGCTGGCTAACCACTTGGCTAGTCTGCTACCGAACGGAACAGATCCCAAAGACAAGCAGGACAAAGATCTCGACAATCTACAGCTGGCGCTTCCGGACCAATGGAGGGAACTGTATCGGCAGCGGGACTCGATCATTAACTATGCCAACCAGGACTTCTGCGGGAAGTGGAAAGTCCTGAAGAAGCTGCTGAAATGGTGGCACGGAAACGGCGATAAAGTTCTTGTCTTTTCCCATTCCGTTCGTCTTCTCCGCATGCTGCAAATGCTGTTCAAAACCACTACGCCCTACAATGTGTCCTACCTCGACGGTGGCATGTCCTACGAGGACCGTCAACGCGCAGTCGACGAGTTTAACTCCGACCCCGTCCAATTTGTCTTCCTCATCTCCACCAAAGCCGGCGGTGTGGGTCTGAACATTACATCCGCGAACAAAGTAGTCGTCGTCGATCCTAACTGGAACCCTTCCTACGATCTGCAAGCCCAAGACCGCGCATACCGCATTGGACAAACGCGGGACGTGGAAGTCTTCAGGCTTGTGAGCGCCGGCACGATCGAAGAGATTGTGTATGCGCGGCAGATCTACAAGCAGCAGCAGGCGAACATCGGATACAACGCTTCGAGTGAACGTCGGTACTTCAGAGGCGTGCAGGACAGGAAGGAGCAGAAGGGTGAGATCTTCGGGCTGGCAAACCTCTTCGCCTTTCAAGGCGACGGCGTCGTGCTGCGAGACATCGTCAACAAGACCAACGTCGCCGAGTCCAAAGCTGGCGTTCAAGTGATTGGCCTCGACATGGACATGTCTCAAGACCCAGACAACAGCGACGGCGGCGACGAAGACCCACTACACGGCGGCGACGAAAACGCAGCCATGTCCCATCTGGCCGCCCTCATCACCAGCGGAAGCGAGCGGAGCAAGCAGCGCAAGATCTCCGCCTCGACCAAGAAGAGCGACGCCGTGTCTGCCATCCTCGCCGCTGCCGGTGTGCAGTATACGCACGAGAACAGCGAAGTCATCGGCTCATCGAAGGTCGAAGCACGACTGAGCAAGCGCGCCGAGGCGACGGCTGACGACATCGACATGATCGGCGAATACGTGTTTCCGCACACTCAGCAGTCGCAGGCCCCAAATGGCGCCCTCGATCCCAAACACCATCCTTGCAACCCTCCGTCTTTCGAGGACGTCGGTGGTGATGCCGCTGGCGGCGACAAAGACCTGTCAAGCCCGCTTCGGATCCAGCACAGATACCACCCACCTGAACACGTCCGCAAACGACAGTTCTGCACCATGGCCCGCCACTCCGGATTCGCAGACGCGACGGAGTTTGCGCTCGTCGTTGAAGGCTGGACGCAGGCGCAGAGGAGGGACTGCCTCGAAGGGTTCTATCGCGACAGGAGGCGGGCGCTTGGCTGAGCTCTGGCCTGTGTTCGAGGATTGTGGGTCATTCAGTTTCCTAAAGAACGAAGGCTGAAGCGGATCGCTTCGAGGCTCGTACCAGGGGTGACGAGATCAGATGGGCCCGCGACTGGCGATTCCGGCGCGTGCAATCCAGAACGACGGCGCGTTTGCTACAGGGCGTGCCTGTCCGATCATGCTAACCCCTGTATTGGAGTGCATCTGGCTGGCCCTGGTCGAGCAAGCTCCAGTCTGGCTGCGGTCCGCAAATCTACCCTGAGCGCGGTGCATGCGTCCAGCACGGTCAACGCAGCGACGAAAAGGCAGGGATCCCAAACGACTCCAGGTCTTGCAAAGCGGCCATCTCCAGCTCTCCCAGGTTTAAGTTGGTAAGGAGTCTCGCCTTCTAACCCATCGATGTGATTGGATCGAGGCGCAGAGTTTCACGCAAGTCACATCCAGTTGAACAGGTGATCTTGAGCGAGAACTTTACGAAGAGGACAAGATCAAAGAGGACGAGATGCACCGCCTACTCGCAAGAAAGAAGTCCTCGGGTTCTCTTCGCCGTAAACGATCGGAACCCAGCTTGATCACACAAAGTTCCGCAACGCCGAGTGACCAGAGACCAAGAGAGGAGAAGAGTGCTCCATATAAACATGCGCGCTACGAACTTCAACTGAGGGAACGTGGCATTTTCATGTGCAAACACGAGGAAGACGTCACCGATGAAAGCAAAACTCTCTGCCAAAAACTCCTCGAGACGCCGCAAACGCTTCCGAAAGGCTCATTGTTTGCGGATGATCTATTCGAAGAGACTTGCGAAATGATACGAAACCGAAACGAGAAGAGAGTCATTCGTGATATCGCACAGCTGATCGTTCCTTCAGCAGAGATTCTGGCTGTTCGCGGCGCCAAACACCTGCGTATACTGACTGAGACTGCCACGAGGGCTGGAACAACTCCATCCCTCTATTAGGACCTCGTCCGCAACCAGATTATGGTCTCGGATTCAAGCGAGAATCATTCAATCAAGATCGGCTGCGAAAGCTCCAGCCCCTCATTGGCGAACTGGATGATCAATCCCTTTTCGCCGCGACGTACAACATGTACCTTCCGTTTTTGACAGCCGAAGTGAAATGTGGGGCGGCAGCACTCGATGTCGCTGATCGACAGAATGCTCACAGCGTGGCTCTCGCATTAAGGGGCTTGGTTGAACTGTTTCGACTTGTGGGGCGCGAGAAAGAGCTTCATCGTGAAATCAACGGCTTTTCACTTTCCCACAATGACGAGGCTGTGAGGATCTACGGCTATTACGCCGTGATCAATGGAATTAAGGCCACATTTCACCGACATCCAATCCGCAAGTTCAACTTTACGGAGCTGGATGGCAAAGAGAAGTGGACGGCATACACCTTCATAAAGAATGTCTATGACATATGGTCACCGCCACAGTTCGAAAGAATTTGCTCTGTTATTGATGAGTTGAATACCGAGCAGGATTTTGAACTTTCCCAAGGGTTGCAACTACAGATTTCGGAGACTTCCGGACCCTCGCAACAACTTGAGGATCAAGACTTGGCGGAAGCATCAAGCTATCAGTCAAGCCAAATTGATTTACAGCAGATCACGCCGGACACGTCAACGCGACTGGAGAAGCCAGCTTTCAAAAAGAAGAAGAAGGAGAAACAGCTGAGAAAGGTCTGATGCTGAAGCTGGGAGACCGTCCGCATTTGGAACAAGCACGGAAGGAACATCTACAAAGGCTCCAGCAGCGGTGCGCTTTCCTTCCCTGGGGCGAGACATGGGCGTTGGGCAGGTGTATCAGAGTAGCTTGGTGTTTACAATAGCACTGGGTTTGGCGTCTTTGTCTCTAGGGTCTGTTTCCGGTTACTCCCTTAACGGAGCCCTTTTTGGCTCCGCCCTCCTTTCCCTAGAGCCTCTTTTGACGTTAAATGCAAATGAAGGCGCGCTTTCGATCCCTTGCAACGCAATGGCTGGGTGCAACTGCGAGCATCATTCCCAGCCATCTCGAGATACCGTCTCGTCTCCGAGTGGAAGCGCAGCTGGTGCAGCCAAATCTGAGCGTACACGAATTTCTTGTTCGTCTGCTCCGACAGATTAGGTTGTGCTCATTGTGCTGGGGCTGGCCACCATCTTCTGAGGCATCCCTCCCTGGGTCCGAGGCCATCATGACACATGCAAGAACGCCACTTCCTCTCAGCTCAGTCGACCTAGTGTGGCGAGAAGGCGAGCTCTGCGTGAACTCGGTCGGCATTGAGGTCAAGGTATAGAGCCTTTCTGGATTTTTTGAATCAGTAGCAGCCATGGACACCATAACGACTTGGGGATCTTCTAGGACGAGCTCTCCCGAAGCTACCAAATATTCGTCACATTATCTTCGCTCTTTACTGCAACCTGGCTCACTGCCGAAACTTTTAAGGAATGGTCAAGGGGAAGAGGTGCGGTTTTCCTTGGACTCGACCCCATCCAACAAGCACCGGTGGGCGATTACTTGTCGGAGCTCGTTCACCACATGCTTGGGAATACTTTCCAGAGCGTCAAGAGCTTAACGGTGGAGGTCAATGGCCAGAGGAGCTGCCTTCTCCAGCGCATCAAGAAGTCTACCGCTCGTCTTAGCCCTTGCTTCCGCGTCGAAGATGCCCCATCACTCATCGACTTGATTGGAAACATGACTGGGCTCCAGACTCTCGACGTGCAGCTCCCTTGGTCCTTCATGTAATAGTGCGATCGACACATCTTTTCAAGCACTTCAGACAATTCTACAAATGTCCGCTTGCACTAGTATGAGCTTTACGCGTCTTTGCCTTATGAAAGCTGTGCTTCCTCTAGATGATCTTGTAGAGTTCGAGCGAAGGCAGCCCATGGTGCAAAGAACAGTGCTCTCGGAGTCGGTCATCATCCAACACGACGGAAGGTTACTCCGACTATGGAACCTACACAGCATATCTGGTTCCATCGCCCAAGCCCAACGGAACCAATGCTCTCTGATGCATGATCGTGTCAACCGCCGCGGGAAGCGAATTTCTTTCTAAGGCCATTCATATTATAGATATCACTATCAACCCTAACCCTAGCCACTTGCAGTGCCCTCGCATTTTCCTCTCTTGCCTCCCTCTCCTGCATGGAGTGCCAGATGTACGCGGTTAGGCAAATTGGTCTGCTGCGGGTCTGCGGCACAACATTGCCAGGGGGGCCACTGATGCTTTATCTCATCGATCCTAGTCATCCTCTTGCTTTGTCCGCATTCTTTTCCCTTTCTCCCCCAACGGCTTCAAGAGAAGAGAAGACCAAACAATGCGCGAAGAGCACGAAATTGTCTGTAGTGAGATGCCCTATTCCAGTAATACCGGCTCGCGACTTCCGAAACATGTTGACAGGTTGCGAAGAATTTCAACCAATTCACGCCATGTCGTGTTCTTCGGAGGTATTTGAGGCTGACACAAACCTTCCTTTCTTTGGTTTAGCTCGGATAAGGGACGAATGAAAGGGGAGAAAAATCGGCGGAGCCTTGGTGACTACATGATTGATTTCGGCTTATGTGTCGGAGACCACAGGTTACAAGACTAAGTAATACCTCCTCCTACTCTCCATTAACCCAAGGCGGCAGATCCTCATCTTCATCCTCGTCCCTATCCTTAGCATACTCCACGCCCAAGCATTCCTCACAGAGTTGGCTTTGGCTCCGGTTTGCCCGACCTTGTATTCCCGAGTTGTGGGCGGCAGAGGCCGCATTATAGTCGCAGCAGATAAGGTCTGGGTTGGAGGGACGCTGGGGTCGGAGCCATGAGAGCCGGAGCTGGTCAACGCGTTTTTTCTCCGCGAGCTTTTCTGCGACGCCGGCGTAGGGATTTGGAGAGGTATAGGTGGTGCCGTCAGAGGGCGCTTCGGTGATCTCCAGCGGCTTGTGCTGCTTTTGAGAATCGGGCGGTATGTGGGGATACGGTGGCTTCGGAGAGGACGAAATGAGTGCAGAAGAAACGTTCGAAGGGGGAGTCGGGGAAAGAGGAGTATCCGTCCGCCGACGTTTGAGTATAGACAACGATAGAGATCCGGGCTCGGCCTGCTCCTCTGCATCCTCTTCACCTTTTCGTTTCTTTCCCTTCCCTTCTGGCTGACACTGCGACTACGACTTCTACCACCAAGCTTCAAAGCTTCATCGCGTGACATCTCTGTTGTCTTCTCTGTGAATCCTGAGACCCCTTCCTCCGAATCCTCCTGTACTCGTATGCGTACCCAATGAGATGCCCCACGCGTGAGAAATTTCTTGACGCTTGGAAAGATCGCCCATGCAAATCGGATGAGCAGACATCGTGAGGAGACGCCAGTCCGAAGCTTGAGAGGGGTATTGTGGTAGCGATGGCCGAGGTTCTGGGTGAGGTTGGTGAAGTGGACAACCCATTGGTCTTGTTTCCGTACAATGATGAATCTTCGGTCGTCGAAAGCCTTGTGGATGTCCGGACGCAAACCGATTGCATTTGAAATGTCGTCGGTAATCACCTCGTCAGCAAGGGTATCATTCAGATTGTAGTCTCCCATTCCATTGATCCGAAACCATTCCGCCTCGCTCTGTGGACAGAGGTGAGCCTTTTCCACATAATCTTGGTTCTTGCTTATGACGCAGCCCTTGTCCCGAGCAATAACAGCCTTCGTTACCCCTGATACCGAAGGAGGAGCCACTAGTGCGGTTTCGCCCTCTCCGTCGTCTTGTATCTCTTCCGGCCAGTGCGGTGGCATCTTGTCCTTGGGAAATTTCCAATTGAAAAAGGTTGGATATACTGGATATTGTGTGTTACCAGGAAGACGGAAGTAGTATTCTTTCTCAGTGAGCAGCCCGTCAGCTGTCAACTGGAGCCTTTCGCCATCGCGCGTGTGGGTGAGGTAGCCTTCCCAAGCGTTGCATGCCACGAGAGCACATGCGGTATGCGCAGTCGCATAGTGGAGGCCTCTGTTGTGATTGTCGAAAGCGTAGAGCGTGAGGAGAACGTTCTGCTCGAATTCGTCGCGATAACCCGGGTGGCGGAACGCAATCTTATGCAGGTGGCTGCCGGAGAATGTAGCAGATGGCTGCGCGGCTTTCGGAGGGTAGTATTCGCGAAAAACAACTTCATCAGAGATACTGGAAGTACCGGACATTGGTGGAATAGCGGCGTCGTGCTGTACTCATGGATCCGCGAATAGGGTCCCTATTACCATACAAAAGTTTGGTCTTGGCGCACAATTCGCTTGGAATCGCATGTAACTCGCGGAGGAACATCAAAACCTCGACCTCAACTTACAACCAGAATAACAATTTTTGTACCGGTCGCATCGGTGCCAAACTTAAGACAATAACTAAACAGCATACCCTCTACTAATTAATCATATTAGCTACTCTAGAGTAGATGGCGTTAAAGAGTTACGGTTAAGAGCAAAGTTTTGCAGCACTCTTGCACGTGACTTACCCCGCGGAAGGGCAACTCCGCTTTAACACACAACCCTATGAACATCATGTGCTTCTAGCATTATTTCTACGTGACTTAATGCATGCGCAACCCCGTACTAATAAGTAACGCTAAACCATTATGTGATTTAAGCATTCCCTACACGTGATTAACGGAAAGGGAACCCCGCACTAACAAGTAGCGCTAAACCATTATGTGACTTAAGCATTACCTACACGTAACTTAACCACTATACGCGCTAGTGTTACCGCTTATAGTAGTAACCTTAAGCCTTAATTTAACAAACCTAGTGCCCTCCTACCTATACGGTACACGTAGTACTTACACGCTTTAAGGCCTATATACCTTTATCTCTACTCTACCTATAGACAGAGCCTAGTACTACGTGCTCTTAGCATAATGCTACACTATTACTTCATGTCTCCTAGCGTTATTGTAACTAAGGTACACCTTTTTTAACCACTAAAACCAAGGAAGCGTCGTAGGCCATTAAACTTAAAGAAGTGTTACGGGCCCTTAAACCTAGAAAAGGCTTACTAGCTATTTAGGCTTTACAAGCATGTTATTACCTACTAGCGTGCACTTATAGGTAAGGGGAGATTAGCTACTATAGCTTATTATAGGCTAGCGTAGGTAATTCTAAAGTCTACTACCCTTTTCTCTCCTTATTATAGTAATGTAAATAAGACTAAAGTTAATGCGATAACTTTCTTGTTATATGCTCTACTACCTATTAACTCTAGCGCCCTATACTACTGCACTAAGCTGCGTTTGTTTGCTCTGTTAGATATCTTTTTACCAAAAAAGCTCTAAAGTTATAGTAATAACTTTGTTCTAAATTCACTTACTACTCTAGTGCCTTATACTACTACACTATAGCTACGTCTAGACGCTTGCTTTTTTAGATATCTTTTTATTAAAAGAAGTTCTAAAGTTGTAGTAACAACTTTGTAAGGGTCTCAGAGCGTGC
>AYQD01000212.1:0-13760 GCA_000504465.1 Cryomyces antarcticus CCFEE 534 | reverse complement strand
CCGCCCGACCTAGATCTTCGGAAGTCCGCTGGTCCGACGTGGATGGCTCAAGCCGCATAAGCTAAAATTTACGGTTGAATGTTAGCAGACGCCACTGCGCTGATCTCAGTTGACCTTTACTCAACTACGATATCATGCTCATCGCTCGTGCCCCTCGACAGCTCGATCCTTTGTGACCAGGCTCCACGCCTTTGCTGACACCTTAACTCCCTACCCGCCCACCGCTTCTTCATGTCCAGGTATACGAACCAAGCTCTGTGGCCCGTCGCGGAATGGCTTGATGAAGTGTGCCACAGCCCGAGCGAGGACATCGTAAGCTTCCCGCCTTCCTTCAAGCTCTGAACTCTCCGCAGTCACCAGGTCTTCTCTGTTTACTACATACCTGCACTTTCCCCTCTGACGCACTACTCTCCCTCGTTCACAAGTGCATACACATTCGTTATTGCAACCCAGTCGTCTCGACCTGTCCGTCGCTCTATCGATCGCATATATCCACCGTATAGATCCACATCTTCCTCGATCAGGATGAATGTAACGGCGGAAACGCCACTGCTTGCGCGAGTTGCAGGCATACCCATATTTGAACAGGCCAGTCTTGAGAAGATCGCAGAGCATCCCATGCAAATACCAAGCACGTTTCCATCGGGTATGCCTGCGCCCTTGCCAGTACATGTGAGCCAACATGCTGATGGGGGAGGCAGCTACCTGGATACATGCTCCCAGAGACAAGTATGGGAGAAGGTTGCCGCAGGCTATCGCACACCGCGGATACAAAGCCAAGTATCCTGAGAATACCATGGGCGCTTTTGTCGGTGCTGTGGATGTAGGCGCGCATGCGATCGAGACAGACGTGCATCTAAGTAAGGATGGCGTGGTTGTGTTGTCACACGTGAGCCCCGTCCGAATCTGGTACAGAAAGATGGAAAACGTCTGACGCTGAAGCACTGTCCAGGACGCAACGCTCAAGCGCTGTTACGGCAGACCTGACAAGATCATCGACTGCAGCTGGACCTATCTCAGCACGCTTCGCACGCTCAAGGAACCGCACTCGCCCATGCCAAGATTGCAGGACCTTCTAGTATACCTGGCGAGGCCTGGATTGGAGGACATCTGGCTTATGCTAGACATCAAAGTCGGTGTTTTGCGCATCATATCGCAATGACGGGTGCTAATACCAACTTGATAGCTCGACAACAACGCGGACGACATAATGCGCCTCATAGCGTCCACGATCCGCGCAGTTCCTCCGTCTCCGACGCGAGCGTGGAGCAAACGTATCGTCCTGGGCTGCTGGGCGACCAAGTTCCTTCCGCTCTGCGACGAGTACATCCCCGGCTTCCCCGTATCGCACTTAGGTTTCTCGACCGCCTACGCTCGCCAGTTCTTCAACGTCCCGAACGTGAGTTTCAACATGCTCCTCCCCATTCTCATGGGTCCATGCGGGCCGTCGCTCATCAAGAAGTGTAAGAGGCAAGGGAGGGAAGTGCTGGCGTGGACGGTCAATGACGAGAAGAAGATGCGGTGGTGTGTCAAACGGGAGTTGGACGGAGTCATCACCGATGATCCGAAGAAGTTTCTGGAGGTCTGCGAGAAGTACGACGAAGACAGCGCAAGAAGGGAGTGGTTGCCATTCGTGTTCATTCTGGATATCATCAGGGTGAACATCTTTGCATTTCTGTATGCGCTGCTGCTTAGATGGAGGTACGGGAGCGGAATCGACCAGCGATATATCAAGAAGGCTAGGCCGAGGATAGAGGAGTGAACTGCAGGTGGTGTGGAGTCTACAATGCGGCATCGGATCGGCGTTTGCAGGAGCTTTGGAGAGGAGTTGGATATTGCATTGTGGATGATGGCTGTTTCGAACACTCCACTACAATTAATACCTACTTGTAGATGCGTTAGATGATGAGGTGCAGCGGTCCTGTCTAGACCGACTCTATACTCCATCCAATGCATCAAAAGAAGACATCTTGACTAAACCCTACGCAAGCTAAGGTACACGAAGCCGCAATCACCTCTCTCACACTTGAGCTTGGACCCCTTTGCGACGCGAACTTCAACCCCACAACGCGTCTTCAGCAGCGCAATGTCTTTGAAGAGATGAGTCCACAGCAATAATGCCCAGGTACGATCCAGCCGGGAACTGAAACGCCCTTGTTGCTAATGGCTTGCCAGAGAAATAATAACGCTCCAAGCCGGCCAGTGCGGCAACAGCGGTGCGTCTTCCTTGCCTTTCTACTCCCTTCCACATGGACACTCTTAAACCCTGATACAGAGCGCTGAGCGTCTCGATATAGTGGGATCGCAGTTCTGGCAGCAGCTATGTCAAGAGCACGGCATCAATCAAGACGGGAATCTGGAAGACTTCGCGACCGAGGGTGGAGATAGGAAGGATGTTTTCTTCTATCAGGTACACTGATCCTGGTGGAGCACGAAACAAATTCGAGTCGCAGCTGACATGGGCCAGTCCGACGATACGCGATACATCCCGCGCGCCATACTACTGGACCTGGAACCGAGAGTACGTCAATCGATTCAGTACTACCAAGAGGCGCTCCTCGACGAGTTGTGGAGTGCGTAGGTTAGAATATCGTATATGCTAAACAACGATTAGGTCATCAACGGCATCCAAACAGGCGCATACAAGAACATCTACAATCCCGAAAATTTCTACGTCCACAAGGAAGGCACGGGCGCGGGAAATAATTGGGCTGCTGGCTATGCTATGGGCAAGCAGGTGCATGAAGAGGTCATGGACATGATTGATCGGGAGGCGGACGGCAGCGATAGTCTTGAGGTGAGTCTCGGTGGAGTAGCGAAGTCCCTTGTATGAGAAAAGGGCATCGTCTCCGGGAGAAACGGGATAGCAGCTGATCTGTGTGTGTTCTTTTTAGGGCTTCATGCTGCTCCACTCGATAGCTGGCGGCACCGGCTCTGGCCTAGGATCCTATCTCCTCGAGAACCTGAACGACCGCTTTCCGAAAAAGCTGATACAGACGTACTCTGTCTTCCCTGACACGCAGAACTCTGGGGATGTTGTCGTGCAGCCTTACAATTCTCTTCTATCAATGAGGAGGTTGACGCAAAACGCAGATTCTGTAGTACGTGTGTCGAAGGCTTTCGCAAACCGAGAGGTGAAAGACCACAGCTAACTAAGAGGTCAAGGTCGTTCTTGACAACGGTGCCCTTTCCCGCATAGCCGCCGACCGCCTCCATGTACAGGAGCCGTCTTTCCAACAAACCAACCAGCTTGTGTCGACCGTCATGTCTGCAAGTACAACGACCCTCCGCTACCCAGGCTATATGCACAACGACCTCGTAGGCATAGTGGCCTCTCTCATACCTACACCTCGCTGCCACTTCCTCATGACATCTTACACGCCCTTTACAGGGGACAATGTAGGTCAGGCGAAAACAGTTCGTAAGACGACGGTGCTGGACGTGATGCGGAGATTGCTGCAGCCCAAGAATCGGATGGTCAGCGCGAATCCTGGAAAGAACAGCTGCTACATCAGCATTTTGAACATTATCATGGGTGAAGCCGATCCCACAGATGTAAGTACATGGCCTCTATCCGTCCTTTGGATTGAACAGCGCTTGGGTAAGCGACTGACTTGCTGCATCTGATTCTGACACTAACAAAGGTACACAAATCTCTTCTCCGTATCCGTGAACGCCGCCTTGCGACATTCGTTCCCTGGGGCCCTGCATCCATACAGGTCGCTCTCACCCGCAAGTCTCCCTACATGCAGACCGCGAACTCGCCGCGTGTTAGCGGGTTGATGTTGGCGAACCACACTGGCATTGCCACACTCTTCAAGCGAACTGTGCATCAGTTCGATATGCTGTGGAAGAAGAAGGCTTTCATTGAGTGAGTACTTGATACTCTGGTTGACTATGTCATTGTATGGAATGTTATTGAACATTGATTGCTAACGACGATCACAGGCAGTACAAGCGCGAAGATCCCTTCCGTGACGGTTTAGGCGAGTTCGATGAGGCAAGACAAGTGGTTCAAGACTTGATTGGTGAATACGAGGATGCGGAGAGTGAGAACTATCTCACTGGGAACACGAAGACGGAATTGGGGAAGGGAGATGGCGCTGTAGAGGTCGGGAACAGGTGATGGAACGTACGATTGCTGAGCGTAAACGACGATGGAAATTGGCGTTCCGGGATAGCGTGGTTGTATGGAGTTTGGTGCACTATACCAGGTGCTACTACATCGACAGAGCTATCAGGCATGGTCAGAACGTCCTCAAGCATGCTGGTCTCTCCCACGTTATAGTAAATTTACAATGTAATGCTCTATGAGTCCGAGGTGTTTTGTGACGCCAGAAAGTTTGCCGCGAATCCTGCTGTCATCAAGCAACTTTTGCTCAACACCACCAGTCTTATACTTGGTGAGGCGCAGTTCAAACCTCTCATCTCTGCTCGTGGGCCGGACAGGTCATATACATCACCTCCGTGATGGCGGAAGAGAATACCGGGATGGTCAATCCCGCCATCTTCGAGCATCTGCAATTGAAGATCGACGAGGACACCAGCATTCGAGACGCAAGCTCAGCATCAAAGGCATTTGAGGATACGAGGAGAGCCTAACCTTCGACTAGGAGCTTCGTGAGATTGTCCAGACTCTAGAGAAGCAAGGTATGTATTCGCAGCCGTGCAACACTCCGGCTGGAATACGTGCTCACTTAAACGTAGAGAGGTCTGCGCAGTCAATACTCTCAAGGGCACACTCCACGCCAACATCGCAATGTACGACAGTCGCCTCAATGCTGGTCACGCTTCATTGACGGATTTTCAGTACAGGACGTTGCCACCGCCGCCGAAGCAGCCATCAGACATGAGATCGACTCAATCTCTAGGCTGTCGCGCACTGCTTCGAATCACCCGTACTACAAATACAACGCCATGTGGACACGCCAAGTCCAAGATGCCGTCCGTCATGCCAACGCTTCCTCAAATCGCCATGAACGGCACGTCGACTAACTTCGCTGCAGTGCTTCACCATCCTCCTTTGCGGCTGGCTAGGTGGCTTTGCTTCAGAAGCCGGTGAGGCCAAGCAAGGTCGACTGCTAACCATCGAGGAAGTCGGCGAGATCATGAAGGGTGAATCGCTGTAGTATCTCCCTATACGTTGCACGTGGTGCTGATACCTCGCTCCATTCAGTACCTGTCAACCTCAAAGACAGAGACGCCTTCCACCTCACCATCGAGGAATATCTCCAGTCACTCATCTCGCTCGTTGACGAGCTAGTAAGTCGAAGCCGACCTTATTCCTACTATACCGTCTGCAAACATCAAGCTCACAACGCTCTAAGCTCGTCTAGCAAGGAACTCGGTCACGCTTGGAGACTACAGCCGCCCGCTGCAGATCAGCCAGTTCATCAAGGACTTGCACGCCGGCTTTCAGATCCTGAACCTCAAGAACGACTCGCTCAGGAAGCGTAGCGATGGTATCAAGTACCGCGTCAAAGAGGTCGAGGATGTAGTGTACGACCTGTCGCTTCGGAACCTGGTCCCCAAGTCGTAGCCCGAGTGCGGAGGGGCTCTTAAGTGACAGGAGTGAACTATAGAGCGGGAAGGATGGGAACGAAGGTACCCGCTACATGTGAGAACGGTATCCAAGTTGCAGCCAGATGAACCTGGTAACTCAGGCACCGACACGGCTTGCCACGGTACGATGATGAGATGAGGAGATACCATACAACTGCCGTGGAACTGTCAAATGCATGCAGTTTGTGGTATTTTGACCCCTACTCTCATGCCGAAGCTGTAGCGGGTCAATGTTGTTGCGCTCGAGCATCCTCCTTGGCATGCATGTGAAGAGCTCCCTCCATCTGCAGACTACCAACAACAAGCCAACATGCGAAAATGAGTTCAACAGCGACAGTGACCAAGCCCACCGAGGCCCTCACATCCTCCACACCCATTGATATCCTGCAAAATGACTTCGCGAAGGTCTACACGCACCTGCACCCCATCCTCGTCCTCGCACTCTTCTACTACCAATTCCCCTCCCTCGTCGCCGACCCCGTCCTCTCCCTCACCAGCTCCCTCGCGCCACTCGGCATACTCCAGATCGCCTACGTGACCATCTGTCTGCCGGCGACAGGCGCGATGGCCGCGCCCACCGCGCCGCTGAAACCGGGGCAGCGCAGGAAAGCGGGCAGCAAGAGCGAGGCGGGGACTGGCGAGAAGATTGTTGTGAGTACCTGGGAGGCGGCAGCGGAAAGCGCTGGAAGAGGCCATTGCTGACCTTGGCTGTGTGATGTGACAAGCCCGCCTTCCTCTGCCTCGTCCTCTCAGTCATTCTCGGGACGCCGCTGCTCACCCTCTCGCTCATATTGTTCGGCGCCCCGCTGACCACCCACCAATTGCACACCCTGCTGTGCGCAGCACACGTCTCGCTGCTCGCTTCGATACCCTTGATCTACGTGCACGGCGTGGAGGCGGCGCGGTGGAGGGACGTGGTGTCGCTGATGTCGCCAGTCGATGAGGTGTTCGGTGCTGCTGTGGGGACACTGGTGGGTGCGTGGCTGGGGCTGTGCCGATTCCCCTGGACTGGTGAGCGGCCTATCGATCGCAGCGTTGAGGGCTCTGCTGCTGGATGCTGATTGCGTGTAGGGATCGTGAGTGGCAGAAGTGGCCGGTCACCATTGTGACGGGCGCGTACGTGGGATTTGTGGTTGGTAAGATAGCGGGAGGGTATCTGTTCAAGGGGAGGCGGATAGAGTTCGACTGATGTGCTCTACGTTTTTGGCAGCAACAGGCACGTTGAGTAAATGTGCCATTGTATACCCACTATGAGGAGCCGCAATCAATCGGGCTCTGAGACGTCAGGTCGGGTTCACAGCACGCTTCACCTACAGCCCCTTGCACGTTTTGCTCAACAGAGCGACACCCATCACAGAAGACCAAGAGACATCTTGCCATTACAACTCCGAACAAACCGGTGGCTCTACCGAAACAGTTCGACGTTTCCATCCCATTCCCAATGCCGACCACAACTTAGCGGTCGAGTTGAAAACCAGCTTGACTGCTTTTCGCTGCTTGTTAGGGACGTAGTCGAGACTTGATGTTCTTCCGACACGCTTCGGCTTACAACTTCCTCTCTTCTGCGTACTTCGAGTTCGCCAGATACGGCGAGAGGAGCGACTCGCCTTCCGCGACAGCTCCAGCTACTCAGTAGCGCAAGAAGCTCAACGGGCAACTGGGGATCCCTACTTCTGTTGGTCGTCCGAGCACACCCCAGACCGAGACTGACTACCCCCAACTACTTCTTGCTTGCTTGTGCCCCCGAACCCACCCTAGACTTCTTTTTCCGCACGTCTCACCCACCCCTTTGCAAGGAAGCGAGCGGGGGGGTACCGCAGCATAGACCTCACGAGTTTTCGACCGCTGCTTGTGCCACTGAAACCGAAATCCCGGTAGAGGCATTCACACTTGCTTTCCAACACCGGGATTTTAATTTCGAAAGGCCATTCTTGTAGCTGTCGTTCACGTAGGTTACTCGTTAGGATTCCGTGCTTCTCACAGATCCCAACTGCTGCTCGTGCTACTGAAACCGAATTCCCGGTAGCAATATTTGTGTCCGCTTTTCAACACCGGGATTTTTGCGTCCAAAGGTCAATCGTTGAGGTGTCGTGCTTCTCATATAATCTCCACTGCTACTTGTGACACTGAAGTTACACTCCTAGTAAAGTTATTCGTGTTCACTCTCCCGAGGATGTTTGCGACGTCTGGCGCCGCTGAGTCGTCTTCGATCACAGGTTTCCTACTCAGTCCGATAGGCAAGGGACGCAGCATTCGGAGATGCGGATGGAGCAACACACAAAACGTTCGACGGAGGGTTGTCAACGTCGCGTGCGTGCGTTCGTCCCCTTCCGGCCTCCTATCGTGTGTTGTCAGTAGAGAACCCGCATACACTCCATTCCAAACTCCATGCGGCCCGCGAACCCTCGAAGCAACGTCCACTCACGGAGACCAGAGAGAACGACAAGGCCGTCAAATCTGATGGACTCGTCCCAACCGACATGTAATAAGATATTAAACCCCTCTAGCCTCGCCCGCGAGCATAAGTGCTTCTTCAGATGTTCGAGACGGAGACCGCACTCCTCGTGGTCCTTGAACTGGCGAGCGGTTTTGGTGTTGGCAATAGCGTTTGATGAGCGAGGGGATGGATAGACGTTAGTGTGGTATTGGAAGTGAGGAGATGGGCGGGCAAGGTTTTGCGGGCGCTTTTTCGATGTTCTGACACGCCTGCCGCAACTAGGGAGGTGGGTTTGATTGGGCTGTGAGAACGTGGCCCTCCTTGCAAAGAAACAGTCCCACACAGTAGAAGCATGAAGCCATGTCGGTAAAGAAAGAAAAACGCAAAGTTTCACAAGTGTGGAACATCGCTTACGGTGGGACCTTGGCCAAATGCGAAGTCGTCTTCAACAGAGTTTGCTACACGAAGGGGAGGGGGAATTCGACATCCTACGCTACAATGAAGGACACCATTGATGTACAGCCACGCCATTCGATGCGGTCAGAAGTCTGAGACAGCTAGGACCTCAGGCCCAACAAGAAGTTCCCGCCTTTCCCGCTCCCCTCGCCCCCCGCGCCGCCACCCGTAGATAAGTCACGTTCGGGTTGTGGCTCATCATCTGAGCGATATCCTTCTGCGTCTCGATCCGTCTGATCATGATCAATCCATCACCGCTCTTGGCAACGGCCTTGGAGATCGTGTCTGCAGCCTCGGCTTCACCCTCGGCCTGATGACGTTCGCCTGTCGCTCCTGCTCGGCCTTCTCGACGATGAACCTCGCCCTTTCCGCCTCCTGCTGTGCGATTTGCTTCTCTTCGACGGCCTTCGTAAACTCCTTGCCGAAAGTCATGTGTGTGATGGAGACGTCTTCGAGGGCGATGTTGAACTCTTGGGCGCGCTTGAGGAGATCGGTGCGGATGCGGTTGGAGACAGCCTCTCTCTGGGTGATCAGTTCTGCGGCATCGAACTGGGCGACTATCGCTTTGAGGACTTCGTTTCCGATAGATGGGAGAACACGCTCATCGTAATCTTGCCCAAGGTTCTTAGGTGATGTTAGCAGATGATCCTTACAGAGTAGGCGCAGCATGGGTTGGGATGGTGGCGAGTTCGTGTGGCCGACTCCTCAAACGTCCAAAACGGCCGTACGTACCTGGTAGATCTTTGGCAGGTTCTTCACGTCCGGTCTGTGGAGCACCCTCAAGGTCAAGCTGACCATCTGCAAGTCCTTGCTGCCGGTGGTGGTCGAGATGTTCCTCGGTCTCGTTCGTACGTCGTACACGATGCTCTTTTGTAACCACGGAATCAGGAAGTGAGTGCCCTCGTTGACGACCTGGTCCTTCACACCGGAGAGCCTGTCGAAGATGACTGCGCGGGTGCCACCCTTGACATCGTAGATGGAGGACTGGAAGATGGAGATACCGATGGCGGCGGGGACTGCCCACTTGTAGAGTGCTCCGAGTGCGTTGGCCATGTTGAAGGTGTCGTATCGGATAGAGGAATGGAGCGGTTGTGGTGATGGAGTTGTGGATGCTGCTGCTTGAAGCTGGTGATGCGCTTCATGGAGTACTGCTCGGAGCACTGACTTGGCTGGTCTTCTACACCACCTTGCCCCATCCGCTCTAGCCCGAGCTTTCAATCCAGCGACCTTCGATCCGACGACTACTTGCGATTGCACCTCTCTCCGCCAAAATCAATACCGCTCTCCGACACTCGACCGTGCGACCATCACAACGTTTTCAATCCCGATTTCACAGCACACTCGATACCGACAAAATGGGTGGCGGCGGTGATAAGATGCCTGGACAGTGAGTGTGCTCTGGTCCAAGTTCTTCGACAGCTATGTCCTCCTTGCAGCCATCTGTACTATTGCAGAACTCGAGGACACCAACTCCTAAGACTATCTACAAGACCAACGGATGCTGACGCTGTTTCTCCAGGTACATGGGGTGGTGGGGAAGTCTTGGTACGCAGCACGACCTTTCGAATTCCGCAGTCGCCCGCCACGTCATACAGGACATACAGGCTCAACCGCTCCACGCTCATCGCCATTACCTCTCACTACGACCTCACTGACCCTCCACCTTCCAGGCTCTCCTCCTCAGAAAGGTGTGACCACATACGCCCTTGCCCAGAACCGGCAAAAGCCACTCGCCGGCGTCTTCGATGCGGCGATCTTCAACACATGGCGCCGCTTCAAGGGCCAGGTCCTCTACATTGCGCCTCCTATGATCATCGCATATTCTGTCATGCAGTGGGCTATCGAGAAGTGAGTCGTCCGACGGCAGTGCTTATGCGGAAGACTTTACAAGAGCAGAACAGACATGCTGATACGAGACAGGAATGAGCACTACAACTCGAAGCAGGGACGGTCGGAAGCCTCAGAGTAAAGGAAGAAGGTGCTTGGTCCTTGACGGATGAGTGCGGCTCCATGAACCCGGGTATCTCTTGGAAGACCAAGGCTCTGTGTACATTAGGAGCTTGACGATAGGTGCAATTGTACAACGTTGGAATTCAACACTGAACATTAGCTGTCAGATTCTGGGTGTATCTTGTTCTCGATATCCAAGATCTCAATTTGAGGCAGCCCGAAAGCCGAAGAGAGGTCAAGTTTGTATTGTCGTATACGAGACTCGTATGTCTCTGCGCAGTCTACCTTACATCGATCAAGTGTGTTGGCGCAACGATTACGCGCATTGGCTAGCCGTTCGTCTGTGCTGACTTGTCCGATCTTTTTGCTCTTTTGCAATTCTTTCCCTTGGCTGCCACGCTGCGAGTGCAATCGTATCAGGGCCTTGTACCTGGCTGTTCTTCTTCTTCTTCTTCTCCCTCTCCTTCTCCCTACGGATTGCACCCGCACCAAGCAGACTACGTTCGACACCTAGCTTCGGCAACAACCAGGCTTCTTGAGGTCGGCGACCAAATGGAAATCTTCGAACTGTATGGACCTGGCCCGCAAGACACGTTTGGTTTCTGCGATATAGCAGCCCGTTGACGCCCAGTATGCTAGCAGCAACTCGCAGTAGTTGAGCGGGTTCTGTGGTACAATAGATTACATTTTGAGCCCGCAGCTCTAAAAGCTGCAGGCGTTTGTGCCGACAGACTTCACACTTGGCATCTAAGCTCCTCCGGGAAAGTACTCCCTCAGGATCCCCTCTCTATGTCTTACCAAATTCTCCAGGCTCCCCACAAACACCCCCAGCCTATTCTCCCTCCAGCCCAATGTCTCATCTAGCAGCAAATGCGTATAAGCAAACACGCCCGCATCGAACATGCCCGGTTTCTCGACCCCGAAGAACCACTCATGCTCCCCAAGTAGCGTGGACAGAGCCTTGAACGCTTCTTCTGCCTCTTGGCACAGCGCCTCTGCGTCAATGATCTTGAAGGCAGAGGGCGAGTGCTTCAGCAGTTCGGCTTCGGCTGCGGCGCGCAGCTGGTGTGCTATTGTCATGGTGACGAAGGTGTTGGAGGAGCTGGGCGAGATGTAGAGCGGGTGAGCTACGGCAGCGAAATTCGAGGGGATGAGGTAGAGAGTGTACAACTGAAGGTCACCAACAAGTTAGTCGATTCTGTTGTGTGGGGGAACGGTCTGGCGAGGATGAACGTGCCCATGCTCTTCTTATGCGACTATCCAGTAAAGAAGTGTAGGCTTCATATCGGAGGTCTGAGGACTCATGAAGCGCGGAGCCGTTCTCAGCTGCCCACTTCTCGAGCTTGTTGGCCGGCACCGGCTTGCGCGGCGGTTCTATAACGGACGAGGCTGCGGCAGGGAGGAGGAATGGCAGGGCGCCGGTGGGGGAGGCATGGTTATTTGAGGAGACTATGCGGAATGGGATGCCGGAGAATTTGAGGTAGGTCTGTAGTGTATAGGGAAGAGATGGGTTAGGAGGGCCGCTCGTTGAGGTATCGTTTGCGCCGGGATGTAGATGTATTTACTGACCTGATATTTCAAACAGGTGGGATTGAAAGACGGTGCATTCCTGGCCGCTCCAACTGCTGAGACGAAGACATAGAGAGAGTGTTCCTGCCGTGTGCTGGGCGCACGCAACGGAAGCTCGTTTGACGGGTAAGTGATCAGAGGAAATTGAGCGAAAAGCCGCTTTATGGTAGTTGGTGTCGTGAAAACACTCCGGTCATTACGGCGAGGTGGTGCTCGGGCAGGCCTGATAGGTGTAGACTCATTGCTGTTGTTGTCACCGGGCGGCATTGCTGTCATCCATTGCGAGGCGGATTGTTTCATGTCGTGAGCTTCACGGAGCTTCATAATTTCTGCGGCAGACCTTCCCGAAAGAGTTCTCTTGTCAAACCTCTACAGACACCTCTACAGACTAAAGGTATACATTCCTTCAAACAGCATCGGCGTATCACCCTCATGAGATATGCATAGATACTACTACATTTGTTTGTAGCTTTGGCTACACTCTGTGTATATGCAAGCCTGTCTGTCCAGCAAACCCCGAAGGCTAATACAATTTATGATATCATGAGAAGCCAACGATATGCCGTCAATCAAGCTCTTCCAAACTCGAGCCATCAGCGACGCTCTCATCAATTCCGTCACATCTTGACCTGACACACAGCGAGCTTTCCGGTCTCTTCTGACCAACCGAACACCAGCGTGGTACGAAGAAACAGTAGCCTATGCTCCAGATACTCAAGGACATTTGCGCTTGACTCTACGAGCTCCTCTGCCGTTCTTCCTAGCAGTTGCTCCCACGCCTTGTCCGAGAACACTAGCTTTCCCGGTCCAATACAGCCAGTCTCGTCGATGAGTGAGCCAATCTACTGAAGTCAGCCGATGTTTACATGGAGCTGTGAGTGTGTCTGTAAAGCGTACTACTTTCGGATTGATACGCAGTGGAACATCCTTGTCGCATTGCTTGCACTTGATGACTATGGCATTCGTGTAGAAGGGCACGCCACAGCTATGTTACGTGTGTTGTTAGTAGAGGATTCAGATGGACGCGAAGCTCGAAGTAGGGGAGAGAATGACCAGAAGCAGCTAGTATGAAGATCATCGATTGACTGCCTCTTTCATATGAAGAGGCGGAATGACTTCTCAGTGATGAGCAACTCTCCAAGTCGAACTTCTCATAAGAGCGACGGCGGTGCTGGCCAAAGCAAAGCCTGAGTCCACGACCGACTCTACGATCGCAACACACACGAAAAGTCAAGAAGAAGAAAAGAGGACCTGGGTGCTGGAATTGAATGGCAGCAGATAGGGGGACTGTACTGAGCCGATTTGACGGGCCTTCTTTTGCTCTTACGATTTCTCTAAGCAGATGGAGGTTGCATCACAACAGACAATGGAACCAGGAGAACTACCAACTGTTCTATCTCAGAATCGCTTACCATTCATTGCACATCAGCATGTTCCGTCGGTAGAGCGTCATAATGTTGAGCCTTAGAATAATGATGCTGAGGTAACCCATGAAGATTTCTGGTATCGTTAAGGATAGGAGCTATGTCTTGTGCTGGAGGTAGCAAGCTGACCTCCAGGTGCGGCTCTGATACTGCTGGAAAGTCAGAAAGATCGAACCAGTAGAGTCGTATCATATTTACAATTGATCGATGTCTGCAAGTGTGTAGAGTATTCTGACTTGCGAGGCAACAGCTGTGTCCACGTCGAAGACTGAATGCGTTCAGCTTTAGTAGTGCATCGGCTCTACGGACAGGAATCGAAGTAGTATCTCCTTCGGGGAACGGTGGATTGACGTGCTCCCTGA
>AYQD01000211.1:0-13783 GCA_000504465.1 Cryomyces antarcticus CCFEE 534 | reverse complement strand
GATAGTCATTCCGTGGTGGTTCAGGCAGCAAAACTTCCCGCTCATCCATGGCGGAAGCTGTATCAGTCGTGTGCCTGGGGAGAACTTGCTCGTCTTCTTTCGGGAATCTGAACTATAGACGAAGTCAAGAGATCCCATATCCGACATCGCCTACAATTGTTTCCCTTCAATCTTCCTTTTCCTCCGAAAGCACTGTCTGTACGAGCCATTCCGTCAAACTCAACCTTACTGTGGCAGAACTTCGTAACGACGGAGACTCGACTAAAACGGGCATCGGAGCGAAAAGAGGGTGAAGGAACAAGGCTTAGGTCAGCAGTAGAAGCGGGAATGGGAGTGTACTGCAGTCGACAGGAGCGCAGCCTACCATGGAGAGGGCCAGCAGCAGAAGCGAGCCTTGAAGCATACCACGCAACAATACCAAGAGCAGCCGTCACGGCTTGGCTCGTTGCCTCCTTTTTCGAAGCAAAAAGACCACGAATTCAGGTGACCGAGGGAACTCGCACTCGAGCTGACTAAATACCTCTTTCAGGTGTAGGCTATCAAAGTCGCTCTCGAAAGCTGGTTGCAGTGACCATCAAGCCAGAAAGACCCATTGTTTCGATGAGATGTTACCCCTCGTACCGCTGACTGTACCTGTAAGAGGATCGCTGACGGGATGGTGGTGTAGGAATAGGCTGGACGCGTGTAACAGCGTGTTCTACGCTTTGATGGATAGCGCGGCGAAACTCTATACTCACAGATAAGGCAGTCTTACGCGCGTAGCAAGGAGACGTGACGACCAACAATGGTGAAACTGCGTACGACCAGCAATGATATAGTGACAGGCTGCGAGACAGTCCAATGTCACCGGAACGGCAACATTGTATCACGTCGTTCAGGATCTCATGCATGGTAGATACATCATGTCTATGGTATCAACAAACGAAGAGCTGACCACTACCTTCAATGCCATCAACGTCTCGGCATGCCTCTGCCCCTGCCTCTTAGCGCCCTTTGCGCTGCGCCCGGCGGCAGCCCTCTCTGCGGCGCCTGCGGCTTCTGTGATTCCTGGTTCTCTGTACCACGAGTTAGACCACTGAAACTCTCGCTCGCACAGAGACCAAGAGGGAGCGATAAATACGTACTGATCGTCTCATCCACGCTCAATATCAGACACGCAGCCTCCACAGCAGCCTGGATGGCGTTGACCTTCACCAAGCTGGGCTCCCACACGAACGCTTCGAGGTTGTTAGCGATGCCCTCATTGACGAAGTCGACGCCGGCCCAGATGTTGCCCTTGCGGTGCTCGACCCGCAGCCGGTTGAGAATGTCTGTGGCGTCGAAGCCGGCGTTGTCGCAGAGCTGGCGCGGGATGACCTCGAGCGCTTTGGCGAAGGCTTTGATGATAGACTGTTGTTTGTGCGGAATGTTCTTGTCGGCGTAGGTGTGGAGGTAGGCGGAGATCTCCATCTACGCGCGGATCAGTGTGTTGTAAGGGATGTTGCGGAAGGAGAGGGGGAAGAGGCTTACCTCGCAAGCACCGCCGCCTGCTACGATGCTCTGGTTCTTGATCGCTCGCTTCACGATCATGATGGCATCGTGCAAACTCCGCTCGACTTCCGCAATGAACTGCTCCGCTCCACCACGAAGCACTAACGTGCACGTCTTCGCCGCGGGGCACCCTTCGAAAAAATTGAATCGTTCACCGCCTATCTGTCGCTCTTCGAAGCGCTCACAGGTTCCGAGATGTTCTGGCTTGATGTCCGAGCATGTGGACTGAATGCTCCCGCCTGTCGCTTGCACCACCTGTTCGAGATCGGCTGAAGCGACTCGACCAGCGCAGAACACATCGCGATCAGCGAAGTACCTGTAACCCGTCAATACATCATCTATAGGTGCGACCACAACTCGTAGCGTACTGTGTCGCGAGATCGCCTATGGGCAGCTTGCTTAGTACCACCTTCGCGCCGGTCTTGTACAGTGCCTCCATCTTGTTGTAGATTATCTGCCACTCCGCATCCACAATTGCTTGGTATTCCGACACCTGCTCCACTCTAACTTCTGCGTTGTCCTTTTCGCTCTTCAGCTCTAACTCGACATTCAAACATACAATCTTCGGGTTCTTGAACGACTTGGGTTGTTGCTCGAATCCGGCGTATGAGAAGGTCTTCTTGAACGCGACACCGTTGACGAAGAGTGAGTCTTGGAGTGCGCCGCCAGTAATCTTCTTGATGCCGATGAGCTTCTCGTTAAGGTCATCCTGGTCTAACGATAGGACGGCGTCCACGACCACTGTACGGTGGACGACTCTGTCAGCTATTTTCGTGCAAGATCCAATTCGGTGTGGTACCCACTGGTAGTGAAGAAATCGGAATTCCGGTGTATCAGCTTGCTGCTCATAGCGGTTGCTGCTAGCTTCCGTAACGTCTCCCTCTGGTTGCCTTCCGAAGTGTTGACCGCAATCTCTTTAATCTTGTTCACCGCCATAGCTGATGCTCTCCGCAGACCCTTTATGATTGTCTGACTGCTGACGCCTTGCTCAACGTGCTCTTTGATCTCCTTGAGTATCTCTCCTGCCAACACGACAACTGATGTAGTTCCATCTCCAACTTCGGCGTCTTGGGATCGAGCGATGTCTGTCAGGATTCGGGCGGCTGGATGAACGATGTCTAGAAGCTGTTGGCACTATCAGCGCCGACTCGAGCTCCGTTGCGGCAGTTTAGCGGACCTGCATTACTGTCGCGCCATCATTTGTAATCGTCTGCTTTCCATTCTCGTCCACCAGAAGTAGATCACCGCCGTATGGCCCCAACGTGCTGCGGATGGTATTTTGTACGGCGAGACATGCGTTGATGTTTGATATTATTTGGCCTCTACCTTGCGACTGATCGGTACCTTCACTGTGTCAGCTCATGAGACTCTCGCTGCAGCTCTGATCTGCTTACCTTCTTTCAGTACGATGATCGTCGGCGTCTGTCCTCCGAACGACATGTTTGCGAGAGGCCGCCGAAGCTTGGATCGTCGGACAGGGGAGTTGCAGGAAGACCAGTCTGAACCGTTACCTACAAGGTGTGTACTGAGAAGTTTTGGATGGGTGACGGTGCTGTGGTGGTGCTACAACTCGTTTACTCGAACGCGCTCGCGTCGTCTCACCACAAAATTCGCTGCTGTCGTTTCACAACCGGGACATCTTCGGGAACCTCTGGGTCACTGCAACATCAGGATTACATACGTGAATTCTGATTCCTGCCACCTTTAGCACTTACAAAGCTGCTTTAGGATTACGCTGCTTGGCGATTGAGAAGTAGTGAGGACTACCCACACTGCTATGTGCAGTGATTGCAGGACCTCATGAGGCTCCTGCCCTTCCGGGGCAAGTGTAAGACCCAAGAGCTCCCTTCTACGGCCCAAGAAGGGGACGGCCCAACTATATGGGTATACCCATACTCCGTCCAGTTTCCATCCGTTCTCCATGCACAATCAATCCGAGGGAGTGCCAACCTTCTTCCAAATGATGCCTGCAACGCCTTGCCCCAAAATATGATCAGGCGAACCTAACAACCCTCTTCTTCCTCTCCTGCCTCTCATTTTCCCTGTCCTCAAACCCACCATGGCCTTTCCTCCGCTCCATTCTCCTTCCTCTCGCCTCTCTCGCCTCCCTGACTCTCCACTCATGCACCTGCATCTTCCGTCTCTGACTTCGTGCGTATGCTACGGCCGGCGTGGGGCGGTACCCTATCCCGTTGATGCCTGTCCCGTCGTCTTCGTCGGCATTATTGAGAGAACGAAGAGACACGGGTGGGGAGTTTGTCATAAGAGCATCGGGTGTGGGCCCTTCTGCGACGACCGCGGATAAGGAGTCCGTGGTACTCGGATCATGAAGAGCTGGAGGTGGAGATTTCAAGCGGATAGGAGACGATGAATTGGAAGACAAAGTAGTAGGCTCTGCGATCGGGGAGGAAAGTCGCAGCTCTGTATGGAGTAGAGTTGACCAGCCTTGTGAAGGTCCAGGCGCGGAGAATGATGCCTGACGCTGTGGAGACAATGGGCGCAGGGGAAGGGAGATGATGCGGCGCGCTTCGGGTGTCTCTTTGATTTCGGCAAGCGAGGCATCTGAGTGAACTTGCCTGATCGCGATAGACCGCTTCTGGTCCCGCATCTTCCGCTTTTCCTCGTGTACTCTGGCTAAGGCTGAGTCGGACGGACAGCGGTGAAAAGTGGTCGCGATCTTCCCCTCCTTCCGCTTGACTCTTTGCTTTATCGAGGTGGTGCTAGAGTCGTTTGGTCTGCAATCAGGTATACGGATGACGTCGTGCATCTCTGACTCTTCTGGCCATCTCTGTGCGACCAGAAGTTCGGAAATATCTCCTTCCTCCATCTTCTTTTATTCTTGGCTTATCAAACTCGTCGCAGCCGTTGGCAACGTGTAAAGCTCAACGACCATAAGAGTCGACCACCTCAAGTTGTGCGAGACGCTGTGTGCAACAGGAACAAGGTCGTTGAGCGTGGTGGGTCTTTCCTATCGGTGGTGGTGCGGTGAACCAGGGAGAGTCGCTGATGATGGGAACTGGGTGTGTTAGAAAGTGAGCTGTTGAGCGAGGTTATCAAGCGTAGCAAGTGAATCAAACAAAGCGAGTAAGCCAACTACAAGCCGCAAAGTCAGAAGCAAAGACGTTGAGTACACAGCGACGAAGGTGTGCGTGCGAAGGTGGGGTCAGCGGTTTGCAGATCTCACGGCCGGGGACGTCGGGTGAGGCTTGAGGCTCCCGGAAGTCAAAGATGCATGTGGTGATCAGGGTCCAAGCTTGCAGAAAGCCAGATTCGAGTGAGAACACAGCGCAGACAAGTTAAGGAACTGTAGAGTGGTCGGGAGAAACAAGATATTGTTCAGTGATACCACAGGGCGCAATGCGAAGAGCTTGTGAAGTTTTCTGTATGATTTGGACCCTGGTAGCAGGCGTCGCAGGTGGTCTATCGTTCTACCCATCTACCCCCTCACCTGAATGCCGCAATGATCGCTGGTCTGTCCCGCGAGATGGTTGCTCTTTCCCAACACTATCCATGGCTTCGGGATGAAGCAAACACCGAGTCTCCAGACGCCTCGTACATGCACATATGCATATAGGCGACCCTTTGATCACCTTAGTCCTGATATTCAAGGGCCTGCAGTTCCTTCCTCACACCCTCTTCGGTGCCGATCTTCATGATCTGAGTGCCCTCCAACTTCTCGCCTCCCGCTTGCCTCATCTTCAGATCATCTATCGCTCTGAGCTTCTTCAGTAGCGCTCTGGTCTTCTTATCGTCCAGACTGCCACCGCCTGGGCTCGTCACTGTCAAATCTGGCGCGGAGGGTGCAGGTCCAAGTGCAGGCGTGGGTCCAGCGGCTTGAGGCCTGCCACCCGCCGACTTTGGCCCAGCTGGGCTTTGTGTCTGAATCGGTGGTCCACGTTGTCTGCTGCCCTCGCGTCGGCGTGAATGGGGACTGTTCTCCGGCCTCTCTCTGCGGTGAGGGCTCCGAGCTGGTAAGACGTTCTCGCCATCTGCAGCAGATATCGACAATCCACCTGCCTTGGCTTCGGCATCTTTAACTTTCTTCGCTTCACGCTTTTTCTTGTTCTTCAAGGCGGTTTTGGACAGGTTGTCATCACCATCCAGTGTTCCCGCTAGACTCACACCGCCGCCAGGGGCCGCACCGGGAGGTAAAGGCTCTGCGACTTCTGCTCCAGGAACCTCTCGTCTTCTAGCTTGCCAAATCCGTTGGTACCACCACTTGTAGAAGAAATACCATTGTTGACGTGAGCGGCGCCACCTTCGTCCTCACGCTTGAAGTGCAGCGGTGTGCTGGTTCCTCGCGCACCGGGCGGCCGGTAAGCTCCGGCAGGCTTGGAAGGAGTCTTCACAGTGCCCAGATATGCGAGAGCCGAGGCGTGAGGTTCTGGAACGGGATGAAGGGGATCTTCTGGTGGGTGGGTTAATGCTGACTGCGGCCTCCAAGTAACGTGGTAAAGCTCGTTCATGTCTTCGTTGTACATAAGGCCCCCGCCTGCATGCCAGATACGGATCCCATTGTCAACTCGGAGCCGTGGGCTCGTCGTGGCCGTTAGAATATGTTTCCCGTCCGGACTCCATTCGCAGACACTTGGGTTACTGGCTGCGATCGTGCAGACTTTGGCATAATCCTTCTCTAGGTCATAGATGTCCATGTGGCCTGCAAGATTTCCGAAGCCTGCAACGAGTACCAGACACCCGGTCGGGGAGAACAAGATTGTGTTGCGAGGGCCCAAGCTAAAGTTGTGTGTCGCTACTGCGCGCTGATTGAAGATGGTTGTCTTCGCAGGCATGTATCCATACACGACGCCGAACTCTTTCGAGTTTGGTGACCACGATACATCATGAATGGGACCCTCCTTGTCTAAGGTAACACGTTAGCATGTACAACGAAATGTATGTGTCACTGGCACGTACCGAGTTGAACCCTCGAGTCAAAGCCACCGTTGGCACTCAAGATGTACATGTTCGTCTCTCCGTAATAGCTCTTGTTGGTCTTGTCCACGTCCGTATGTGTGACCACGATCAAGCTCGTGCCGAGAGCGTTCCACTTCAGTTCCACTTTGTCTCCCTTGAAGAATGTCTTCTGTGACACAGGTGCTGCAAACTGAGGGACATTGAAGACCTTGATCGCGGCTGGTTGACCCTGTTGCAGTATCGTGAGCGCAGTTTTGGACATCCATATCAATCAGCGACTCACCTTGCGCTCTGGCACAAAGACAGCAACTGAATGCGTCTTGCCAGGCGAGATCGCAAAGTCCGTTACTCCTTCCACACGCAGTTTGTTCCATACGGTGCCCAAATCGCCACTCTGATAGAACTGCACTTCGTTCGTAACGCAGCGAGCGCAGAATTTCTCGTCGGAAGTGTACTGCAAATTCCATCCTGTTTGGTTCTTCTGCACAAACTTGCCAATAACGTTACGTCCGCCCTCCTCGCCAGCACTGTCATCGAGAGTTCGCCAGACTTTGAGGTTCTTCGTAGCGTTACCGTCCTCATCCTTTGTGGGTCGTTGCCACGTGATAATGAACGTTCCCAGAGGAGAGAAACCTAGCTCGTAGACGTTCTCGGCAGGCAGAGTGGTGACAACATAACCGTTTGACGCTTCGACAACGGAGACCCTGACATACAAAGTCAGTATCGAGGTTAGGTGGTGGGCTACTCGATCACTTACTGTCCGGGAGATGCCCAGGCGAAGAACTTGCCGTCTGGAGAGTATGTGCAGCAACGAAGGTTGCCTTCTGGTCTTTTCGCTTGCGATATCAGCCATGTATTCGGTAACCAGCTGCGTGATGTCCAAGATCTTCGTCGCGCGTTGGTGTTGAGGCATTGTATTAATTAACAGACGCTCACCGTTCGAATCCTGGCACGGGTTCGTATACTGGAGCTGCGTCGAACAGGCCGATTCCCTTGAGAGTCCGGTCTCGCAACAGTGCCCGGTCAGCATCCAGGGTTGCGGTCGCCAGGTGTATAGCCGTGACACAGAATTGCGATGGGCGTCGAACTTACATGCCAATTGTGTCGGTTCAGCCATGACTAGTCAAAGTCACAGTGTTCTGCAAGATCTGCTGCTTTTGGAAGATCGGAATCACTCGAGGCTGGTAAGATGATTATTCGCGGTAACCCTTGGTTGAAGATGCGGCAGCTTTGGAGTGACACGTCGCTGGCAAATAGCGGTCTCGGTAGAGAACAATTGGAGTGAATAGTTAAATTCACCACGGCGAGACTCGGACAATGAACCAGGGCACCGAGCTGGAGGGTGGACGTGGTGGTCTTGGGAGCGCGTACCGAAGGGAAAGAATCCCAGAACGTTTTGTGTCTGACGAAATCCATCCGCGCCAAGAGTTTCCTCATGAGCGGTCAGTCGAGTGACTCGAGTCCTGCAACACAACGTATACATCCATTTGTTCCACTCGGAGTCTTTGACGGATGTTCACACCCTCGCCTTGACCCATAACAAAGTACGGGAACGTGCAGCTGGAGACGTTGTTGTATTACGCTGCATGCAAATGATCGTGCAAAGAACTCTGAAAGTCAATAATATGATAAATATATTCTGTTTCGGCCGACGCCGCCTCTCTTTCTCTGATGTAAAGAGCATAGGTCTGCTGTTCCGCTCTCGCTCGATCACAGTATCCTGTATTACGGACTAGAAGACCCTCAAGCCATGGTCAGCATCAGTAGTATGTGCTCCACTGAAAAACGACAAGCCACGTCGACTGTGACTGTAGTCTCATCGAGCTACTGAGCAATACACTTCCACACCCAATATACGGCATGTGTCCAAACTCCGTACAGCCCATTGGGGGGGCTGAACGGGGGAACAGTCGCATCAGAGCATCTGTTTCAGACATCACGGGTAGAGGTAGTAGTGGCCTCCATAAACTTGCTGGGGTTCCCCTGTTGTCGTACGATACTCGGAGCAGCTCGTAGAGCTCGAAGCAATAGATATTAATAACAAGGACACAACCTGCTGGAAGTGCGCCTTCTAAACCCCGTGACGCCACAAGAATGTCCATCCACGTAGTGATACAAGCTATACGCATACTCCATTTCCGGCTACCAGAACTTCCATGAGTTCTTCTTCAGCTCTGCCTCCTTCTGCGCTTCTTCTGCTTTCCGATCCGCTTCCTCTTTGGCCTTCCTCCGAGCTTCCCTCGCTCGCTGCATCTTCTCTTCCTTCTCGATCTTCTTGCGATCCATGATTGTGACTGCTCTCCTCATGCCTTCCTTCTCCATCTGTCGCCTGATCTGGCAGAACTGATACATTCCAAACGACGCGAAACAGAAGGTTCCCACGGCCCAATTCGAAGCTTTCGCTATAGGCGCTGTTTTTATAGATCAGTCGTAGGCTGGATCGACACGAATGAGCGATCCCTACTTCCAAAAACCGCTCGAAGTCCACCCATAGCGAAACCGCCACCAATGCCTGTCAAGAACGCATCCCTCACGCATGGCTTCGTATGTATCTCTTTGAAGTCTTGTAACCTGACAGTCTTGAGCCCCTCCACAAGACCGACCTCCTTTACTCGACCGTCAGCGGTATTTGCAGTCCCACCTGGCATGATGTTGGCGCTTTGCGGAGGCTTAGTGGGACCAACACCCTCCCAAGATTTCTGCGTGAACGGTTTTGAGGTATCATAGCGAAGTGGGTGTACATAGCCATCGGCCTCGGTGACCGTGGGTCCTTGTCGTGTATCGTCGGCCATGATGGTTTGATGGTCTTGACGTCCTCGAACAACTTTCATGTGGGAAGAGGCGTAAGGCTTTTTCCGAAGCGGCACTAGCGTGCTTCGTGCGGTCGCGTCCCGTCGCGTAGAGTGTTTTGGAGGTTTACGGACGGAGAGCACCTGTAGCACTGCAGTCACTCGAACAACACTGAGCGCCTTCACCTGGAGATACTGCAAAAGAGAGGTGATCTCTGGGCTGCTTCCAAGAATGTGTCAGTCGATCCGAACACCAATGGAGTGATTACGCTGCTCTCCTTTACTACACTCCGCCTCCCTTCTCAGTCGCGACTTGTGGAATCGCAAAACATGGCCCGTCGAACAGGCCAACCGTATCGGCGAGTCTTCAAAGGTGGCCAATCATCGTATGGACTTCGCAAGACCAATACCATAGACGCATCCACTCTCAGAAATAGCGAAGCCACATCACAAAATGAAAAAATCGAAGCCACACGACTGGCGCATCGCATTGGTGAATCAATGGGCTTTGCACGGTATGACAGCGGCAAGAAGAGGATTGGATGGCTTTGTAATATGCACAGTACAAGCATCGAGGACGAGAATGTTCCAGGAGGACGTGCAGGCGTGGACTTTTACTTCATCGAAGACGATGGAGGAACATTCAAGGCGACTGTGGAATATGATCCTTACTTCTTGGTTGCAGTAAGGAGGGGCAAAGAGGCAGACGTGGAGGAATGGTGCAAGAGAGCTTTCGAAGGCGTAGTGAAGGGCGTTGCAAAGGTGGAGAAAGAGGATCTTCAGATGGTGAGCCATTTGGAGGTATAGGCGAATGGTCGTAACGAGCTGACAGATACGGACAGCCAAATCATCTACTTGGCTATCGACGTACGTTTCTCAAGATATCCTTCGCGAACGTTGGAGACCTCCTGGGTGTGCGGAAAACAATACTGCCTATTGCGGAGAAGAACAAGAAGAAGATGAATTCTATGGACACCTATGCGGAAGTTGCGAGGTGAGGCATCCTGCAGAAACTGTCATTCAGTACGTTGTAGTCGCTGAACTGTTCTTCCTAGTGCAGATGCAGGCTTCGACATGTTTGATGATGACCAAGACTATGATAAACGACCTACAGGCATGATAGACGCAAGCGACTTTGTTGTAGATATTAGAGAGTACGATGTTCCTTACCACGTGAGAGTCGCTATCGATCGAGGTGAGTGTCCATAGCAGAGGCCAGTAACATCATTAATACGTACAGACATTCGAATTGGAAAGTGGTATACGGTCGAAGCAAAGCACGGTGTTACTCGGTTAGCCTGTATAGAGGAGCGACTGCAGCGCGCAGATCCAGTCGTCATGGCTTTCGACATCGAGACCACTAAGCTTCCCCTGAAGTTTCCAGACGCATCCTTCGACCAGATCATGATGGTTTCGTACATGATTGATGGAGAAGGGTTTCTCATCACGAATCGTGAGATCGTGTCAGAAGATATATCTGACTTCGACTACACTCCAAAACCAGAATACGAAGGACCTTTCACGATATTCAATGAGCCAGATGAAAAGGGGTTGCTGGAGCGATTCTTTGATCACATCAAAACAGCGCGACCCACGGTCATTGCCACTTACAACGGCGACTTCTTCGACTGGCCGTTTGTGGAATCCCGCGCAAGCGTCCAAGGAATAGATATGTACCAGGAGATTGGCTTCCGAAAGAACAGCGAAGACATCTATCAGTCTGATTACTGTGCTCACATGGACGCGTTTGCGTGGGTGAACCGAGACAGTTACCTCCCACAAGGGAGTCGAGGTCTCAAAGCAGTCACAGTCGCAAAGCTAGGTTATGATCCTGATGAGCTTGACCCGGAGCTCATGACACCATATGCCAGCGAGCGTCCACAAACGCTCGCAGAGTACTCTGTCTCCGACGCTGTTGCAACATACTACCTGTACATGAAATATGTACATCCCTTCATTTTCTCCCTTTGTACGATCATTCCCCTGGGTCCGGACGACGTTGCGCAAAGGAACTGGAACGTTGTGTGAGATGCTGCTCATGGTACAGGCGTACCAAAAGGATATTGTTCTACCGAACAAGCACCAGCCCCCGAAAGAAGCTTTCTGGGATGGCCACCTCCTGGAATCGGAGACATACGTCGGTGGCCACGTCGAGAGTATCGAGGCTGGTGTCTTCCGAAGCGATATACCGTGCAATTTTGCACTGGATAGTGCGGCGATCGACGAGCTTCTCACCGATTTAGACGCCGCTCTCAAGTTCAGTATTACCGTAGAAGAGAAAAAGTCCATGGATGATATTACCAACTACGATGAGGTTAAAGCTCAGATAGTGACCAAGCTCACGCAGCTGAAGGACACGCCGAACAGAAGCGAGACGCCCTCCATTTACCACTTGGATGTCGCATCCATGTACCCAAACATCATGACGACGAACAGACTGCAGCCAGACTCGATGATTCAAGAGTCAGATTGTGCAGCATGCGACTTCAACAGACCTGGTAAGACATGTGATCGCCGGATGCCTTGGTCGTGGAGAGGAGAGTTCCTGCCTGCCAAGAAAGACGATTACAACATGGTGCGGCATGCCCTTGAGAACGAACGCTTCCCCGGAAAATATCCCAAGAGCCCTGTACGGACCTTCCACGATCTTCCCGCGGACGAGCAAGCTACTCTGATCAAGAAGAGGCTCCAAGACTACAGCAAGAAGATCTACCACAAAATCCACGATACCAAGACCATCGAGCGCGAAGCTATCATATGTCAGCGAGAGAATCCATTCTATGTTGATACGGTCAAGGACTTTCGGGATCGGCGTTACAATTTCAAGGGAAAGCAAAGGGTATGGAAGGGTAAGGTTGAAACGCTAAAAGCATCAGGTGCGAGTGCAGGAGAGATCGACGAGGCAAAGAAGATGATCATCTTGTTCGACTCACTGCAATTGGCCCATAAGGTCATCTTGAACAGCTTCTACGGCTACGTTATGCGAAAAGGCTCGCGCTGGTACTCCATGGAAATGGCTGGCGTCACTTGCCTGACTGGCGCTCATATTATCCAGATGGCCCGCCAATTAGTGGAAAGAATAGGACGGCCCTTGGAACTGGATACAGATGGTATCTGGTGTATTCTTCCCGCTACCTTCCCTGAGAACTTTGCCTTCAAGCTCAAGAACGGCAAGAAAGTACCCATATCTTACCCTTGTGTGATGTTAAATCACCTTGTCCATGCTAAGTTCACGAATCACCAATACCAAGACCTTGTAGATCCGGAAACGTTTCGATATGAGACCCACAGCGACAACAGCATCTTCTTCGAGGTGGACGGGCCTTACAAGGCCATGATTCTGCCCGCGTCAAAAGAAGCAGACAAGAATTTGAAGAAGCGTTATGCAGTTTTCAACCACGACGGCAGTCTTGCAGAGTTGAAGGGTTTCGAAGTCAAGAGACGAGGAGAGCTCAAACTTATCAAGATTTTCCAGACACAAATCTTCAAGTTCTTCCTTGAGGGCTCGACATTAACAGAGACTTACGCTTCCGTAGCAAAGGTCGCCAATCGATGGCTTGACGTTCTGCACCAGCGTGGCTCTACGCTTGCTGATGAGGAGCTCATCGACTTGATTTGCGAGAACAAAAGCATGACGAAGCCGCTTGAGGAGTATGGCGCGCAGAAATCGACTGCCATCACCACTGCTAAGAGGTTGGCGGAGTTCCTTGGAGAGCAGATGACCAAGGACAAAGGCCTAAACTGCAAGTACATCATCTCTTCAAAGCCGAAGAACGCGCCTGTCACAGAGCGAGCTATACCTGTCGCCATATTTTCTGCAGAAGACCACGTCAAACATTATTACCTACGAAAATGGATGCGAGATGACCCCGCTGATATGGATCCCCGAACGATAATCGACTGGAACTACTACCTGGAGCGTTTGGGATCTGTGATCCAGAAGCTCATCACAATTCCTGCGGCGTCGCAGAAGGTCCGTAATCCAGTACCAAGAGTGTCGCATCCAGAGTGGCTTGAACGACGTATCCGGGTCAAGGATGATGTGTTCAAACAAAAGAAGATGACAGACATGTTCGATAAGACCTTGACGGACGTCGACCCGAATAAGTTTAGCAATAGAATTGCGGTAGATCTCGAAGACTTCGGCTCCTCACCCGTGTCTTCCCAGCTGTCGAGAGCAAGAAAGGGCGTCCTCACGAAGATGGCTCAGAAGAGGAAAGCTCCTGAGCTTGCAGTGCCGGCTCAGACCGATCGTTATGCAAGCCTTCCAGCAGATATACCCTCCATGACTGAAGACTATGTGGGGTGGTTGCAGTACCAAAAGAAGAAGTGGAAGATCCAGAAGCAAGCTCAAAAGCGAAGACGGCAACTGTTTGGAGAGAAGCGGGTCGATGCAACAGACGCCATCGGTGCGATCTTCAGGAAGCAAGCCGAGCTGTCATATATGAGCACGTGCAGATCTTGCAGCTTCGGGAGACCGATACACCAGGCGAGATAAAGGCTTATGTTCTCATTGACAGGAAAGTGCATCAGCTTAAGGTCCTGGTTCC
>AYQD01000210.1:0-13785 GCA_000504465.1 Cryomyces antarcticus CCFEE 534 | reverse complement strand
ATAGGATATAGTTGCTTTTAAAGCCTACTACAGGTGTAAAAAATGTTTTATACAATTTCTACACTTAGAGAGCATCTAAAACATAAGTCTATAAAAACATAATACTAGTTTATGTCATCATGATGCGAGTGCACGACAAGATGTGTTTGTGTCAATTAAGTTGACTGTTCGAGCTAGGGTTTTCTTAAGCTAACATACTTGTTGGTGTCCAGCAAAACATTCAAGGCCGCTCGGAACGGCCTAGGACAGCTGAGCCAAGGTGCCCGCTCTAGACGGACTGCATTGTCATAATTGCTCTGAACTAGAGCATGTCTTCTCGTAGACACACTGCGTTTTAATAATTGCCCCTGTTTAGTCCCTGTTCCGTTTAGGTGCTGCTCTACTATGCGTAGGACTTGGACCCTTCAATAGACCCAGGACATATAAGCTATTCTAGTCTCTTTTTACTACTATATAGATCTTGGTACATATATATATATACCATAGCTAATTTTGAATAGACATCTTAATATACGGTGTAATATAGACATTTAATCACTAGTTCTATAAGACGCATAAACATATTATTACTAGTCCTCTAGGTAATCTTCATCGGATTATCTCTTAATGTAGAGGAACATATAACACTATAAGGATCGCTAGTTGAACGACAGCTATATCGCAGATTCATTGGAAGCAGCGCGGCGTGCGTACACAAGGGTGTACGTGGTACAGAAGCTAATACATCGGAGATACGCCACTAACATGCTGGAAACGTTAATGCTATCCTCCGCGAACAAGTAGCGCCGATCAGATGCCGGAGTGATGCAGATGGTACAGTAAACACCGAAGCCCCTGTGAGCGTACTTGACTCTTCGCCGAACGACGCATGCCGACAGACGAATGTGTGATGAACACATGAAGATCTTCACCCTTGCAAATAAAACCTCAAGAAGACCAAGGCGTTTCATCCCAGCCCAGCCTTTGACGTCTTGACAACGTGGGCGATGGGCTGCAAGATACCTCGATCATTGCCCAAGGCGCCGAGCGCCATACCGGTGTTCCAGCCCATCTTTTCGAGCATGGCCCTGCCTCTGTTGTCAATACCAATCTCCGGCGCCGTAGCACCGACGATTTCGCCATCACGGTAGCCTGCCTGTGCAGCGCCGAAACCCCTTCTCGGGATCGCCGCCTTACCCTTGCCTCTGGCACCGTCTCTGTTGAGGCCACCCTTCTTGTCCATGCGTGGAAAGAATCGCCGGCTCAACTTCGCATAGAGAGCATCGAAAGTGTCCTCCTGGTATTCCTGAGTGAGGCGAGTTTTGATAACGACGGGGAAGCGGTTCTTGCCAGCGCCAGCCGACTTGGACTTGAGCTTGAAAACGCTCGCGATCTCATGTATGATCTTGCGGTCGCGCTTGTCCATCGGCGGGAAAGGGCGCCTAACTTGGTATCAGCTTGATGAAGAGCGTAACAAAATGATCGTTAGTGTCATGGATATCATATGAATTAGAACGAGGATCGCAGAAGGACAAAGAGACACATACGATTGATGTGGAGAGTCCAAGAAGGCCTTGAACTCCGCCTTGATTTGCACAATTGACATGCCTTCCACATACTTCATGCTCAAATCAGTCTTGTGCTGGTTCTTTTTCCCAAGCAAGCCTTGCGCACGGAGCTCTTGGCGCTCCGCCTTCTTCAGTTTCTTCTTGTCTCGATCCGCTAGCCACGCCGTCTGCAGATTGCCGGCTAGCTCTTCGTCAGACAGCTCAAAGGGCAAGGTTTCCCGACGGGCCTTTGGTTTCTTCTTCAACGACGGTCTGTCGAAATCCATAATGTCAAATCCATTGTAAGGGTCTTGATCTAAAACGTCTGCAAAGAGACCTGCAGCCGGGTATTCGCCCCTCGCCCTCTTTGAACCGCGGCCGTGTTGACGGGAAGGACGGAGGATGGTATTAGTACGTTTAGAGGAAGACGGAAGCAAGCCAATGTCGAGGTTCATCTCATCGCCGTCGTCATCGTAGAGTAATAACTCGTCAGAGCCCATGCCAAGCTCTTCCTGTTTCGCGAGAAGTCTGGCTATTGTCTCGTCATCCATGCGGTCTTTTCTCCGCTGTCTGAGATCTTCCTCATCCAGCCACCTCTCTCTTTCGTCGCCGTCAAGGGACGATTCAAGATCAGCCTGATCAGAGTCTTCCTCCTCCTCCTCCTCCTCCTCCTCCTCCTCCTCATCAGTGTCAGCTTCGCTTTCCGCATCACCCTGAGCGTTGAACTGGGCGACTTCCGCTTCAAACTGTCGGACGAGCTCCATGTCCTCTTCTGTGGTAAGAGCATCCATAGGCCTCTATTTTGCATCGTCAAAGCTGTCTCCCTCGTGAACGACAAGATATTGAACACGACCAGGCCTCCGCTCTCGCTTCCGAATGATGACCCTTACAATGCCAAACGCTTCTTCGGAGGTGCTGAGCTCCTGAAGATCGTCCAGCTCTGTTGGACCCCACTCACCTGGTCCAGCCGCAGAAGCCTGAACCTCCTTCTCCTCCTCCGATGCTGCCTCATCAGTAGAATCCCACTCATCTGCATTCGGCAACTTCAGGTCTCTTTGACGATGTGTGGACTGCTGATGCATGTCAAACTCTCCGTTTGCTCTGAGGTTTGCAGCGTAATCTTCAAGTATATCCTTGTCTCGGGTCAGCTGCCGATTCTGACGTTTTCGAGCGTTCTTCGAGCGACGATTCCCAGCTTCTGAGTTGTTATGAGTGGGTCTGGCCTTGCTAGCTTGCGCAGATCGTTCACCCCTGTGCGCCCATGCGGTGGGCTTCTCTACCCATACTGGAGGCCTCGCAGCCCACCCTGTGGCAGTGAAGTTCTCTGCCCAAGAAACCTGAGCGTTGTGCTCATTACCTACAACCGCGAGGTTACGGTTGAGTGGCTGATGTGGAGGCTGTGTAATTCGCAGTGGAAGGGCAGCTGGTGTGGAGCCATCCTGGGTGGAATTCTCTAGAGCCTTCAGCAAACTGTCCCCGACAAAATTGCAACCAAGAAGCTCCTGTACTGGTGCGGCCGCATGCGTCTGGAACTCGAATACTTCATCCGTTTTACTTCTTGTCTTGTTGCGGCCGTGAAAGAGAACAACCTCCTCGCTGGAGTTTGAAGGTGTTGGAGAGATGCTACGAATGGCGGGAGGAGTCAAGCCAGTCTGCTTGAAGCCACTTCCCACAGTATCAATGATATAGGGGGGTGGCCGAGAGGCCTCAGTGTCTTCCTTGGCACAGTGAGCTTGATCCTGTTGCACAGCTTCTGTCTCGTGCAGCAGTCGATTGTCATGGTCTGTATCGTGAAAGATATCCGGAGGCATTGACTCCCGAGAGCCCTGCAGCGCCATCTGTGCCATTGCATGTTGTGACTCTTCCATAGCTCCGTCAATCTGTTTGGCAAGGTCCGAGGTGGTTTTCTCTTCGGCGAGTTCTTCATGACCGTTGGTCGGCTGAGAGAAGGCAGCGCTGACGAAGGTCACTTTGCTATTGCGAAGCTTCTGGTCCGATGACCAGCGGGAATGGTGGCGCTCAGTGTTCTGAGCTTCGTCGGCTAGGGAGAAGTACCGCGACTTAGGGGATGCTGTGGCCGAGAGTAAGCGGGCGTTTGCCAATTGCAGAGGTTGAGTAGGCTTCATACTTGAGCCTTGGCCTTGAGGGCGCGACGAGGAGGAGGATACAAAGGAACTGCCAAGAGTGCCTCTGCTACCGGGAGATGCTCCCGACTTACCTCCTCTCTTGGATCGTGCCATGGCGGCGGCGAGCAGGAGAGAGGCAAGCGACGACAACAGAAAGAAAAGAGACAACAATGAACAACCAATCACACATGAGACCTGGGGAAGGCGTGGTGGAAGGGAAAAGACAGACGACAGACGACAGAAGACCGAAGATGGAAGTTGAACGGGCCGCTGCTGGACTTGAGGCAACGCCAAAGTGACCTAATTACTGTAGCTTCCATTTGCCGTTCGTGACGCATCGAGAAAGGACGATTGTGATGTTCACGTTGGATTCCAGAGGTGCCTTATCCTTATCGTTATCGATTGCCCCTCGCCACAGCCTGGAAGCCCCGAGTCGCCGACCGCGCCACAGCGGACTGTGGACCCTGAGCCTGCACCTCGCTTTGGAGCTCATCACAGTCACAACCCAAGGTAAGTCATCCTCACCCTCATCCTCATCCTCATCCTCATCCTCATCCTCGCTAACAGCGCCGCCCATCCTATCGCGTCTACCTATACAACCACAACCGCAACTTGCCGAGTCTCTTCGGGGCCTCGCGGAAGCGGCCTACCAACCTCGACCCGCTGTCCGTCTTTCCTCGACTACCTAATTACAACCTTCCTTCTCCCACTACCTACAGCGCCACAAGTAGCTTTGTTGTGGGCCGGCATGGCAAGCGGCATCGACCTTGGCCGCTACAGTAAGCGTGTTGTACAATACTTCTGGGATCCGATGCCCAAGAACGACGACAGCTCCCCGATATGGTGCCTCGGAAGGCGCTACGACTGTGATGAGCAGCAAAGCCGATCCCGTGGAGCCCCTGTAGCTCCGCCCTCAGCTCCTCCAGGTACATCTCCCACCGCAAAGTCCGAGGCTCCAAGCCTGCAAGCCGACTCGGCCATAGCTGGCAATACGAGTACAACCAGCAGCCTGGCCAACAGTGGTACCTGCGACGAACAATCAGCGAACTCTGAGGTCGATGGAGGTTGGCCGGCGTCCTTTCTGGACGACTTTGAGTCGAGACTATGGCTCACCTACCGATCGAACTTCCCACCTATCGCTAGATCACAGGAGCCGAATTCCGCGTCGGCAATGAGCTTCTCTACGAGGCTAAAGCAGCTAGGCAACACGGCGGCCTTCACCAGTGATACTGGCTGGGGATGTATGATCAGGTCAGGGCAAAGCTTACTCGCGAATGCGCTGGTAATGCTACGGCTTGGTAGAGGTATATCAACTTCGTCAGAGCTTTCATTAGTTGGCGACGCTGACCCAATCCAGATTGGCGAAAGGGGAGCAACTCTGAAGACGAGCGTAGTCTTGTCTCTCTCTTTGCCGATGATCCCAAAGCACCGTTTTCGATACACAAGTTTGTGGAGCACGGCGCATCGGCTTGTGGGAAGCATCCAGGAGAGTGGTTCGGGCCCAGTGCCACAGCCAGATGCATACAGTGTGTTCCCTTTCCTAATGTGTCGCTCCCAGTGATAATTGGCTGACCCATATCCCTCTTCAGTGCTTTGTCGAGCAACCATCCAGAAGCAGGTCTCAGAGTATACGTCACCAGCGACAGCTCCGATGTCTACGAGGACTCGTTCATGAAGGTTGCACGATCTCCGGATGACGCCCACAATTTCCATCCAACCCTGCTCCTCCTCGGCATACGATTAGGCATCGACCGAGTAACGCCAGTTTACCGGGACGCTTTGAAGGCTGCCCTTCATATGGAGCAGTCGATAGGCATAGCTGGGTGAGTCAAGACGCAAAACGCGCCACCAGCAGTGATCGAGTGAGTCTCTGACCTGCGCTACAGTGGCCGCCCATCCTCCTCCCACTATTTCATCGGCACCCAGGTTCCCACTTCTTCTACTTGGACCCACACTACACTCGCCCCGCCATCCCCCTCCAACCCTCCCCGGCGGACGTCGACTCCTGCCACACTCGCCGTCAGCGCCGACTTCACATCAAAGAGATGGATCCCTCTATGCTCATTGCTTTCCTCATTCGCGATGAGGCCGACTGGCTGGCTTGGCGCAAGACGGTCACAGCGGTGCAGGGCAAAGCCATCATCCATGTGCATGACAAGGAGCCGACGTATCAGGGCGTGGGAGGTGGTGTCGAAAGGCAGAGTGCCATTGACGAAGTCGAAGTGTTTGGGGACACAGATGAGGAAGACGGAGAGAACGGGGATGCGGCCGTTTGCTGAGCTGTCGAGCGCATCGAAAGAGACTCGCGAAGTGCACGAGGCGTTCTTATAGGAGGCGTCAAGACCTGGGAGGGTTTGTGCTGTGCGACATTTTGTGCGTTGGTCCTGAAAGAAAATGAAGGCGCTGCTGGCAAGCAAGCATTATATCCCGGCTTTCATAGGAGGGCGTTTGTCTGCGGAGTGGCTCTCATTCCGTATAGAGGGTCTTATAGGCTCTTTCGTGGGCAACTTATAGCGCTAAGGCGTTGTTTGTTTGTATTTGGCACTAGAGCTGCGTTTGGGCTCGTTCTTATGTGCTAAGTTGTTTAAAGAGTGGGAGCTCACGACAAAGAAAACAGCATCCCCGTCATAGTCAGCACACTTCCTGAGATGTAGAGCGGAGTGCACAGAACGGTCTACCGCCGTGGGGTGTTGTGCAATTGGAATGGACCATTCCTTTCATTAAGCGCGGGGTGTAGTAAGGAGTCGAGGTGGAAAACCCGGATTGAAAGAGGAAAACGGCAGCTTCAACGACTGAAAGAACGAAGTATCTCACACGGGATTGAGTGTAGGAGCAGAAGTGAGTTTGATAACTGATTGTTCTTCTTGTCTTTCCAACTGAAAGACGTAATGTACAACCCCACTGACTCAACCCCGGAGACCATGAAACCGTTTGGTCGTTCCAGAAACCAGAAGCAAGCAAGCTCCATCCCATGACGCAGTAGCAAACCGTGAACACCACCCGAAATCCCATCACCCCTGCCATCTTGATCTCGCGAAGTGAGATTACGGATGAATGTGAAATACCCAAGCCATCGAAAGAGGAATGCAGGACTCTACTTCGTGGACGAAGAGTACTTGGTGACCGCCTTCGTGCCTTCCGACACGGCATGCTTGGCGAGTTCGCCGGGCAAGATGAGCCGGACTCTGTATATGAGTCAGTTGGAGGTGGTTGTGGGTGCACCCAACAAAGGAGCACATACGAGGTCTGGATCTCTCTGGATGAGATGGTGGACTTTTTGTTGTATGCGGCGAGCTTGGAGGCCTCGGTTGCAACGCGCTCAAAAATGTCTGTGGACACTTATCAAAAATAGCTCGATAATATCAGATCGAGGTGGACTTGACATACCGTTAACGAAAGAGTTCAGGATTGACATGGCACGGTTCGAGATACCGGTGTCAGGGTGGACCTGCTTGAGAACTAGACGTGAGTAGATGCGTTAGTTGATGCTCAAAGCCAACGAAGACCGTTCGCATGCGCAAAATAACAAAAGGCACGCGACTGCGGTGGATCGAGGGCCGCGGGGTACGCGAGACGTACCCTTGTAGATGTAGGAAGAGTAGGTCTCCTTCCTGGTCTTGGTGCGCTTCTTCTTGTCACCAGATGGCGCGGCGGTCTTCTTGCCAGCTCCTTCTTCTCAGCGGGAGCCTTGCCAGCTGGCGCCTTGCCGCCGGTGGTAGGAGTCTTCTGTGCCTTTGGTGCCATTGCAACTGTCTAGTTGGTTTTGGTCGGAAAAGTGACGGGAGTCGGATGCGAAAAGCGGTGATGATGGTTGAGCAAACTGGACGTGAGAGTGGCGGTGGTTGATGAATGCGACGTGAGATGCGTGTTGATGGATGAAGGAAGGACGGTCGCGGTGATGGGAAGGTGGAGATACTTATATGGTCGGCGAAACGCTGGTGATTCGCGTGCCACGGAACGCGCTAGCGCGCAGCACTGCCTGATTGGGCAAGCCTAACAACAAAACGCCGTCAAAGCTTCCGTAAGCGAGAGGTGTGATCTTGCCGCGACAGCGTTTCAGCGCTGGACAGTAGATAAAGAGGCCATGTCCCCACCGCCATCGACTGCTCCTGCATCTTCCTCTCGACATCCACCAACGCCAGCATCCATCGTCGAAAATCAGTCTTACCTCATTACGCAACCACATTCAACTCCCACGTTCAAACCAACCCGCTCAATCTCGCCGACTCATCCAAAATGACTGGAGGCAAATCAGGAGGAAAGGCCAGCGGCGCCAAGTCCAGTGCTCAATCGTACGTCGCTCATCGGATCTCTAAGATTGCCTCACTTTGACGCGCATTTCGCAAGTCATCTAAGGCGACTTTTACCTTGGTTTCTGATCGCATACTAATTCCGCTCTGAAGACGTTCATCCAAGGCTGGTCTAGCATTCCCAGTTGGTCGTGTGCACCGTCTGTTGAGGAAGGGCAACTATGCTCAGCGCGTCGGTGCTGGTACGTTATCTACGATTCATACCATACGCGCTTTGTCTGACATCATCACCAGGCGCTCCCGTCTATCTCGCAGCAGTCCTTGAGTACCTGGCAGCGGAAATTCTTGAATTGGCCGGCAACGCCGCCCGCGATAACAAGAAGACTCGTATCATCCCCCGCCATCTCCAACTCGCCATCCGCAACGACGAGGAGCTGAACAAGCTTCTCGGACATGTCACCATCGCCCAGGGTGGTGTCCTCCCCAACATTCACCAGAGTATGTCACTACGCTCCACTTTCCATAGCGACATCGTCACATGCTAACTTGCGCTTTCTCCAGATCTTCTGCCCAAGAAGACCGCAAAAGGTGGCAAGGGTCCTAGCCAAGAGCTATAGACTCTTCGTCTTTGAGTGTTTCCGGCGTGGTTTTTGCGGTGTTGCTTCTTCAACAATGGGGTTACGGGGTGTGGCCAATGGGTTCAAGGGATTTCTGCATCAAGGGTTGTATATTACATCCACTGGGAATGGGTGGTAGTCGCTGAACGAAATTCGATAACACTCAAAACATGTTGTCGCTTTGCGCACCGCGTATTGTTGTGTTTTGAGGCCATCGTAAGAGACCGTTACTCCTACCGTCCCAGAACGGTGTGCTCGTTCAGCAGAGTCTTGCACCGATCGTCTGGAGCGCCATGGTCAGGAAAAATTGCTATTACTAAATGGGATACGATAAGGTCAAGGGTGACACGTCTGGCGGAGCAGGCAAACGACCCTTCCATATGAACAGAACGAGCCTTGGACAGAAGGCCGATGTGTGCTTAAATGGCATTTTTACGCTACTTTGTTTGAAACGAATTTCTAAGTGGCGCCTATGAGGGGAACGAAGCTGAAGGAGATAGCTTCGTTCTCTCAGTGACTGACCACAAGTGCAGGCCTAAGCTGCAGCTTCGTTTAGCTGGTTGAGCAATCGACACAATATTTGCATTAAAATTATGGTCCCGACAAGGAGAAGAACGCTACTAGGAGCAAAGAGATGGGAGCCGTCACTCAGTGTGAGCAGCCTAGAACAGGTGAGAGTTCGCACGAATACTCGCGTTCCAATGCACAATACCAGACGAGCAAAGAACCAATAGCCTTCGATTGAAGTAATATGTTGTTATTTACACCACCTTCGTCCCACCCTGACCTCGGCCGGGCAAGCCGCTCTACAATATCATGTGTGGTGGAGCTGGTGGCAGATGTCAGTATGAATGGTCTTTCAAGATCTCGAAGAGACTTGCGGTCAAGGATTGGCGCAGGCAGATTGCGCTCATACTTCGATCCGCCTGGTGCAGTTGGTGGACGATATGAGTCCGGGTGCTTCCATTTCTCCAACAAATCCTCGGTTTCTTGAAATAGCAACTGTCGAGTTCGAGCGTCAGCTAGTCCAGTGTCTACACAGGTCATAGTTGGGCTTCATAGAAGCATTCCCAATCAGCGTTCTTAGGTAGTCTGGCGTGACCGAATCCTGTCGATGGCACTAGTGTGCTTGGCATCTGAGAGGTCTTGGAAAGGTCGCCGGTGCCATGTTCCGAATACTGTTTCCATATACTGTCGAGGTCGACCTTGTGTGGAATACTTGACATACCCTCAGCTGCCTCGGCTCGCGGACATCCTTCTTAGCTTCGAACAGCGATCGGATATACAGTGCTTGTCCCCTCCAGATATAACGGTGGACGGACCAGTCGAGTGCGAGCTTGAGGGAGCGGCGGTAGAGTGAGCTGTTAGAGGTGTGTGTTAGTGCGTTGCGACATGCGCGCGCAGAGAGTCAGAGGGAAGGGCAACCAACGTCACAGCTTGCTTGCTCGCCATGACTGATACTTTCGCAGCTTTGCAGGCTGTAAGAGCGTGCAGTATGGGAGGGATTGGCGCTTATTGAGACGATGGGAGGGCTTTGGAAGATGTCGCAGTCGCACAAGGTGGTTTGTGGTCGTGGTCTGGGCCGGGCAACCGTTCTCGGGTCCTCCCGTTCCAAGCTTGACGTCGACCTCTGCCTCTGCCTCTGCCAGCTCTCCCTCCGCAGCTGCTTTTTCTGCCCTTCCCCGACCTCCCGTCGTTCGCCCAGGCTGTACACCCACTTTGCACAAGCTCGCCGCGTGCTGCCTGCGAGCTTCCTCCTCCTTCTCAATCATGTCGAGCTCTCAACGCCTTCGCCGCGCTGCCATGGCCGCTCCATCATTTCCATCGTCGCCAATCCTCCGCGTCTCCTCCCTTGGGCTTCCGCGTTTACCGTACCTGGCTACAACTCGCGCTTTCTCGGCAAGACCGAGCGCTGCCGGGATGTCTGTGCTATCGACTGGCTCAAGGTGCGGCTCTGCGACCACCCCAAACCCGAGCAATGGCAGAGACTGATGTGCGTCCAGGAAAAAGCCCTTCATACGTACATCATGGATCAACCCGGTGCAGCACCGACATTACGGTTCGTGTGACGACAGTTCATGGTGATTACGCTCTAACCACATGGCTTCAGCGGAGAAAGTCGTCAAGGTGCCCGAAATGGCGGAGTCTATTACAGAGGGCACACTGAAGCAATGGTCAAAGCGTGAGTGTTCGGCAACTTGCCAGGAGTACGAGCCGGAAAGAACGATACCTGACGGACGACATCGCAGAGGTTGGGGATCACGTTGAACAAGATGAAGAAATTGCGACTATCGAGACGGACAAGGCGCGTATACTCCTGACGAGTCGTCGCGTGTGGTACTAATCAAGACCTTTAGATCGATGTTGCAGTCAATGCTCCGGAGGCCGGTACAATCAAAGAGTTTCTTGTGAATGAGGAGGACACTGTTACGGTCGGCCAGGATCTGCTCAAGATGGAGCTTGGTGGTGCACCTAAAGGCGGAAAGGAGCAAGAAGCGAAGCAAGAGCCCAAAGCTGCGGCGTCGAGTGGTCAACAGACATCATCTCAGCCCGATGGTGGCAAGGAACAAGAGTCATCTCCACCACCGAAGAAGGAGGAGTCAAAGCCGGAACCTCCTAAGCAAGAGTCCGAACCAGCACCACCGAAGCCCAAGGAGGAGACAAAACCGAAACCGGCCGCGCAAGAGAAAAAGCCGGAGCCGCCGAAGAAGAAGGACGCTGAGCAGAGGTCCACAGAGTCACCATACGGTAGCCGAGAGGAGCGCAGAGTCAGTCGAGATTTGCCAATTATCCGAGGACAAGTCTAACTCAGCTGGCAGGTCAAAATGAATCGCATGCGTCTACGTATCGCGGAACGACTGAAACAATCGCAGAACACCGCCGCCTCGCTGACGACGTTCAACGAAGTGGATATGTCGTCACTCATGGAACTCCGAAAGCTGTACAAGGATGACATACTCAAGAAGACCGGTGTCAAACTGGGCTTCATGAGCGCATTCTCACGTGCATGTGTATTGGCCATGAAGGATATTCCGGCAGTCAACGCATCCATCGAAGGACCCAATGGTGGCGACACTATCGTCTACCGTGATTACGTCGACATCAGTGTTGCCGTTGCCACAGAGAAGGGACTGGTCACGCCGGTGGTTCGCAACTCCGAATCTCTAGACCTGATTGGTATCGAGAAGGCTATCGCCGACCTGGGCAAGAAGGTTTGAACAGCAATCTTTTGATGGATTCCGTTCAGGCTGACTCCTCCTAGGCTCGGGACAACAAGCTCACGATCGAAGACATGGCTGGCGGGACCTTCACTATAAGCAATGGCGGAGTGTTCGGATCTCTGATGGGCACTCCAATAATAAACCTACCACAGACAGGTAAGAGCGGCTTGTGTAATATCTACGCGGTCCATCGTTGACGATCTTCAGCTGTGCTTGGTCTCCACGCTATCAAGGATAAGCCCGTGGCCATCAATGGGAAAGTCGAAATCAGGCCCATGATGTACCTCGCCCTTACTTACGACCACCGCTTGCTCGACGGAAGGGAAGCCGTAACGTTTTTGGTACGAGTGAAGGAGTACATCGAGGATCCTCGACGCATGCTGCTTGGTTAAGCAGCCCTAGCCTGTCATTGAACACATTTGGTCTCGTAGCACATGTCATCGTTGTACATTCCCTGCGTGCTTTATCAACTTCTCCTAGTGGAGAAGAGTGCTGTACGACTATGACCAGAAGGAGCAAACGTCTTTAGGAGAACAGGCTGCGTACCTAACAACCTTGGGATGGTGCTCCACAAGAGCACTCTCTCGGCTCGACCTCGACTAAGACTCTGACCATTTTGACTACCTTACGGAGTAGTTGCCGCCCACTCCCTGACACGGACAGTCCGGCTAAAAGTCTCTCGCTCCTCAACAAGCCGGACAAGGGTCCCGTTGATTGCGATTCTTGACTCGAGCAAGCAAGCTTTACCCCATTGAACCAACTGTGTAAGGAGAGCACCCTCACAGAGCCCGGCCACTCAGGCCGTACAAGGCATTGGTTCCTTCGTTGCACCCCTACTTGCGTCTCGCGTCTTCTTCGCTCATACTGTCAACGATGCGTCAGGCCTCAAAAACGTGCAATGGGTCTACCTCGGAGTCGCCTGCTTCGTTCACAGTTCTCTTCTATTTGTGCCGATGCCCGAGGTCACCGATGCAGATATGCAGATGCAGGAGAGTGAGATCGTTGAAGAAGACACAGGGCCTCCTCGCAAACAATACAACTTGTTCCTTGGCGTCTTCAGTCAATTTTGCTATGTCGGAGCTCAAGGTAGGCAGCTGTAGCGGGTCGATCTTCTACAAGGGCCTACCGTGTTCTGCTACAGTGGCCGTTGCGAACTACTTCGTCAACCTTTGCATCGAAGCCGGTTACAGCTCAGCCACGTATTGTGAGTCTTCAAACCTGGCCCATGATCGAGTGCTCATCCTAACGGTCACTCTGTAGCGAACCTCCTTGCTCTCGGTCAAGGCTTGTATGCCGCAAATCTTTTATCACCGCCGGCTTGAAGCCTCGCTTTATCCTAGCATCTTACCTTGGGATCTGCTTTGCCTTTGCCTTGGCCGCTATCTTAACGCATGGCCATACTAGTGTAACCATGTCGATTCTCGTGCTCTGGTTCGAGAGCGTGGGTTATCCTTCTTACATACCTTGCTGTCTTGTGCGTGTGATCGACTAGGTGATTACGGGCGTGTTTTGCAACAATCTTCACTCTCGCCCTCCGAGTCCGTGGTGTTAGGCGCTACACCAAGCGTGGTGATGTTGCCTTGCTACTGCTATATCTAGTGGAGCAGTATTCCCGCTTATAACAGGCGCTGTTGCCACGACCACAGGGAAATTTCACCATGCTATAGCCATTCCTATAGCCGGCTACATCTGCGCTTGGATTTTCCCTGTTTATGCTAACATCTAGAATAGCAGGGCTACAGACAATCATAGAGACACTAGTTTTAATATTAGTCCAAGTTTAAATGCTAAGAAGGTTAAGTTGAGCAAGCAGTTTCTAATCTAAAAACTAGTATTAAGCACTTTTAAATTGCTTCTAGATAGCTCTAGCATTACGTTACAAGAAGCACTTACTAAGACTAAAAAAGTGCTTTAAAACAACTAGGCCCTATTAGAAAGGGTAACTTCTTTGTAATAGCCTTAGAATAAGGTAAAAAGCCCTAGAGTAAAAGTAGAGAAGAAGGTAGTAGCCTTATAGAAGGACAGTAGCCTTATAGAAGGATAGT
>AYQD01000209.1:0-13791 GCA_000504465.1 Cryomyces antarcticus CCFEE 534 | reverse complement strand
ACCGTTTTGCTGTTCAACTCGTACACCTTCTTCAGGCTGCACCACGGCTTCGTCGTCTTCGCCCTCGCGTGGCGCGATAGTCTGCACGGGTACTTCGTCGTAGTGCGCTAGATTGTTTCGGCCCATCACGTACGGTGTCCAGATCAGAGCATCGGGGTTGATCTTGGTGTAGCCTTTCTTGGCGTACTTTTCAGTGTACTCTTTGTAGAAGCCATAGTCGAGTCGGAGCGCATATTGTTTCGTGACAGGATCCCTTGTGAGAGCTCGCATTGCCTCAAGTGCAGAGACGATGTCATCGGCCGTCATGCCTGTACATTCGGAGATGGTGGAAACGCTGATAGGAGATTTCTGACCTAGAAGAAGGCTGCAGAGAACAAGGCGCCAGTAACTCCGATAGGATACCAAGCCCATGTCGGAGAGCGGCTTCTCCGGCGATCCGGTTTTCTTCTCAACACGCGTGAGAAGGTAGGAAAATTCGATCAACAGATGGCCAAAGCCTCGGCGCTGATGGATGGGAAGAACTAGAATGCATGATACGTTGTTCAGACTACTCGGCCTCTTCTCTTTTGAGAAATAGCCAACAAAGTGACAGCCGTAGTCGTCATTCTCGGTCATGACATAGAAAAGGAAAGGTTCGACATCGTAATACAGTGTCTTCGAGCCGAGGAAGAGCTTTGCGAGTAAGCAGAGATTCTGGCAGTAGACGGGGTTCTTTCGGCCGTCAACTTCGAAGAAGGAAAAGAAGCCGTCGCGATATATTTCGTCGCCGGGCGGGTGCTTGCCCGGGCATTTGAGCTGAAAACGTAAGTATTGGTTTGGCGCGCCAGAAGAAAAGCTCGCATGGCGGACTCACCTTATGCTCCATGCTACATAATCCGAGTTCATGTACTTTAGACAGAATTCGCAAATGTAAAGTACCCTGTTACGACTGTACTCTTCCGGGTACGGTGCAGCATGCCATGTGTCGATTTCGTAACCACCAAAGTTGATGCATTTGATCTTGCTTGGTGGGCTAGAAACCTTCTGCCGGGCAGGCTCGGTACCGTTTGCGAGCTCGGCTTTCCTCTTCCAGTCTTCTTCTGCTTTCTGTCTTGCGTCCTCAAACCGCTTTCGGTCTGCTGCTTGAGGATAAGTCTTCTCCGTGTTTGCCTCGGCTTCCGAAAGAATACCACCGTATGGCTTCGATTTCAGCTCATCGCTTTCGCGGTCGTTAAAAGCGTAGAACGGGGCGACGTAAGCCGGCGCCGGTTGTACATGAACAGGAGGATAGTGTGGGATCTCTTCTACCTCCGTTTCCACTGGCTGTTGCGCTTGCGCTCTTCTTGCACGATCGCGTTCCCGCCGCCTTTGCTTCTTCTTTCCAAGGCGGTCGATCTGAACTAAGCGACTCCCGTCGACTTTAATGCAAACAACCAAACTGTTCTTGTCCGACTCTAGAATATCAACCAACCTGGGCTCCGCCTGCTTCTGACGCCTGGGTTGGGTAGAACGAAGGTCCCCAAAATTTTCCCCATCGGAGACTGTCTTCAAGACCTCTCCAGGTTTCTCGCTGGTAACGATGGAGACTGTGGGGTTTTTCGCAGGTAGTGGTTGATCTGCTTCTCTGTTCGTAGACGCTTTCCTCCTTTTACGAGTGCCCAGCCGCACGGGTTCCTCCGTGCCGTCAGAAGAGGACTTGCGTTTCCGTAGCGATCGCGAACCATCCATGGGATCATCGTCAAGTATCAGTTTGTTGAATACCGAATGCGAATCTGGTTTGATGGCGCGATTGGAGGGCAACAGATCTCGTGCTATTTTGGGCGCAGAGGCACGCCGACGAGCTGTAGCGTCGGGGACTTCTTTCTGATCCTCTTCAAGCCCATTGTTCACACAGTCTTTGCACCTCCAATGGTCCCCTTCTGAGCAAAGACAGCAACATAAGTACCTGGCAAGAACGGAAATTTATGGTGAAGTGACGGGGGGAATCTTGGCTTACCTTCATCGGCCCTTAGTGAATTAGCGTTTCGGGCACATTGCCGGTGAGCTGCAGGAACGGAAATCTAATCAGCCTGGACCCTTGAAATACCTTGCACATGGAAAGCTTCACAACTCAAGTCGAAACACGTACCGTTATCCCCACACACGGCGCATGCAAGGTAATCTTCAAAATCGTCACTTGGGTCATGCAGTTCGTCTTCGCCGCAGAAACTGCAAACATCAGCATCAACTTCAGAAACGCAGCGCTTCGCACCACTTACACGCATCGACTGGGGTCTGCGACTGCAGCTTCGACCTCTTCTGCCCCATCGCTTTCGCCCTCCCACTCATTTGCCGCTTCTGACTCAGCGTCGCTAGACTCATCAGAGTCAGACTCATCAGAGTCACCCTCTTCCTCGTCACTCTGAGCCTCAGCCAGACTCACGACCTCAGGCTCGGCCTCTTCCTCTTCGCTATCAGAGTCCAGTGCAGCAAACTTCACTGCGCCAACAGCCTCCCCGTTGTCTTCGTCCTCGTCAAGCTCCTCTCCCTCAGCATCAGCCTCAGATCCTTCGGGTCCGATTGTCTGCACTTCTTCCTCTACAGCGGAGCTTGCCTCCTCCATAATTACATCCTCTTCAGCCTCTGCATCCATGTCGCTGCCCTCCGCCTCGACTTCCTCCTCTTGAAGCTCGAGCCTGCTAGGCTCCGCGGCCATAGCGTAAGTGACGACCGCTGCAAGGTAATCCAGGTCGGTGTTCGGTTGCGACTCATGCAGCGATGAGATTTGCGCAATCAAGTCGAATGATTGTGTCGCATTTGTGGTCTTTTCGCATGCTGCGACTTGTAGCGTTCGGAGACTTGCACCGCTTTCAGCGTCGGGCAACACGCATCGAAAGTTCCTTCGCTCTAGCCAGCGTTCGACGTAGGAAGGCTTGTGAATATCGGAGATGCGACGTAGATGAGGACGCTGGTCGCTATGCGGAGCCGTTTGCTCAAGGGTTGCTACGAGGCCGTCCTGCCGCGCGCTTTCGCGACCACCCAAGCAGCTTTTCGGCTCTTCTTCGCGACTCAATCAGTCGTACATATCCATCCGACACCAGAAAGCTTCGTATCGCGTCGGAAAGGCGTGTTGTTGAGTTTTGACGCCCTGTTCCAGTCTCTCCGGGAGTCGATTCGGTCAACATGTAGTTCGTCGTGGAACGACTCGCCTACGTGTCAAAAGTTCCGGCCCTCCGCAACTACGACCGACCTCGTCTTGAATTGACCAACAGTGAATCTGAATCGTGAAACGCCGGCAGCCTGCTCATAGGAGCGCACAACGTCTACATTCAAATCCATAGACAATAGCATCAGCTCAACATCACGATGGGCGTCCCCTTCGAGGCACTGATTCCCTACGGAATTATGCTAGGCGTACGTCCGCCTGCGCTCTGCCACCTCTGACTTGCAACTCACGCTGCTCCGCAGATGTTCGGCGTAACCGGCGCTGCTCTCTCCAAACTCAGGCACATGCAGAACGGAGGAAAAAGAGGGAGACACTCGGTGGATCAATGGGATAGGGTATAAGCCATCATCAACAACCAGCATGTAGTCACGACTAACAGGTCTCTAGCAAAGTACGGTTCTGCATACTACGTTTACTTAGGCGCAGGCACCTGACAAAGTTGTAGTGATGGATCGCGACCGACGATTGACCGGATTCATAAGGGGGCAAACAGATAGGGTGCAGGCCCCGCCGGGGTTCGAGCTGAACAATCCTTGGAGGGTACGTGTATCGCTTCAAGGAGCAGTAAAGGAAGCTAATGGCTGTGTCAGGTGGAGAGACGCATCGTGTAAATGAGGACGAACTTTGGGAAGCAGACGCATGTGCCTCAGCGTTGGTGCTCTATGACTTGACACCTCGACCATTCCAGATGTTCTTAGAGACCTCAGCCAGTCTTCAATCGATGTCCGTGTACTCCTAGCACTCCATGTCCTTCCATATGCTCACACTCCACCGCTATTCACATGAGTTTCCATGAATCGAGGCTTAAGGCTTACGGCTACGCCTTGTCCCCAACCTAAGGCTCTAGCCGTCGCCTCCTAAACAGGAGCTTCTGTGGTTACTACATTATTTCATATCCTGGAGCGTCTCTGTGCCATCCCTAGTCATCTTTCGCCTTCGAGTCTGTTGTGGTTTCCTCGCCCAGAACATTACTATCGCAACTGATCATCCTCGTATCTGAAGTCAAGTGTGGCCAGCCCCTTGTTGTCACCGGGCTTCCCTACTACCACACCACTCTGTATCTATCATGTGTCTCCATCACGACATTCTCGACTTCTCCGTGTACCGTATTAGAGAAGGGGAAAGAGAGGGAGGAGAAAGAGAAGAGGAGAGAAGAGGAGGGGAAAAAATGAGACAATGATGAAGGAGCGGTACATGCTGAACATTGACTACATCTAAAAGAACATAGTCATTCTGGGAAGTTTGATCTTCTTACAGAGTGAAGTTGGGCAACTCAGCGCCACACGAGAGCACAAGTCTCGGATTACAGGATGCTTCCAATACGGTGGTAGAGTTCAATCTAGAAAAAGTTGTATGCAAAGCAGATCACTCTGACATAGTCTCGCCTGGATACAGTTAGAGACACAGTAAGCGTGGAGCTGCAGCAGATGGAACAGGAGGCCGATACGCTGTAGCGCTTAGCGAATGGCTTCCACACGGTATCTGGCTTCTCTCACGACATCTTGGGTTTAGCGAACTGCACGCGGAGTCACAGTATTCAAGCAAGAGTCAGCCAAGAGCAATGTGCGAGATACCGACTTGTTTACCTCTGCCCATAAGCGTGTGGCCACCTCCGCCGGGCGCGACCGTGAAACCACATGAAACCTCAATCCTCTGAGCCACATCCAAACCAAACGCCTCGAAACTTCAAGAACACAAAGCGGCACCGTGCAATCTGCCGCAACCAGAGGTGAGATGTAGGAGGTACGAATTACTCGGTGGGAAGGTTCGGAAGGTGCTTTTGACTCCAGGATTAAGGTAGGGTGTTGCCGCTGCAAGGAGATAGACTTCTGATCTTAGGTCGCCATGGTATCGGCAGCGATCGAACTGAAAGGGTAGACCCGTTGATTCTGGTGAACAGCAAAGACCCCTCTGTGTTATTGAGGAGAGCCAGACACTTCACACGCTTTCTCCTTTGAAGCCACACCTCCAGGATCCGAGAGTGTACTCGTAGGGTTGCAGAAGAGGGACACGGGAGCCCTGGCAGACTGGATTGAGACGTGCTAAGGCTCAGGATGCGTAGCAGAGACGACAAGTTGTATACGCATAGCCAAGAGACTGCCAGCCATGGAGCGATGGTGGAGCGTCCTGATGACCAGAGAATCCCAGTCTGTATGCCGAGTACCATTCCAACTGGAAGGCGTAAAAGCCCCCACTACGCTCACGCTGGCCACTCGAGGTGCATTCTCGTATGGTACACGATACACGGCAGTGCTTTTGGATTGTGACTGACGATGGAGGCCAGAGACTTGAGATATGGAAGCGGCGAGACACGGCCCCCGCCGACGGGTCGCAACTTGCTTCCATTGCTAAGAAGAAGTCGCTCAGCACAGCAACTCAACTCAACTCAGGTACCTTAGCTACCTTGCGCAACCGCAACCAGGCGTGAAGTGCGGTGCTCGATAGCGAGGACACGGGCGCACGTCGCGAGGTAGTCGGAATGAGGTGATCGACGTGGAAGAGAAATCTTGCCCGAACTCTGCCGGAGCGAAGAGTACCAGAAGGCCCAATGCAAGCGGATGAGAACACTGCACAACGGGGGGGACTCTCATGTCCCAAGGCTAGAGAAGCAGTCGAAATAGGAAGCAGAAGATTCGGTCATGCTAGATCAACAAAGGACGTCAAGACTATGGCCCAGCAGTGGCAATCGTTCGCGACCGGCGTGTGTCCCTACGTCGTCGAATGCGATCCTTCATCAACCTCCCACTCAACGGCACATCAGTCCAGAAGCTCCACTCTACTACCTACAGGAGAAATCTGGTACATGTCCGAATGCAAGTCCTGGGACAGCTGGAGGCCCCCCAAGGCGATAGTGATTTAGACTGTACACCATAGCTAACTCAGCAAGTGCCACCACTGAGGATGTGGTTCAGTGGCAGACGAGGCTGATTTGCGGATGTTCTAGGCAGAGAAAGCTATCAAGGTGTTCAAGGGCAATGTAGTCGTCGTGCGTCGCAGGTTCCTTGCTTATATAATATAGTCTTGGTAAGGATGTAACAATCAGCCATAGTAATGTAAGCGCGTATTAAAGCGGTCTACCCGTATTGTTGATTACACGCATCACTCATGGCGCTCTTCACTTCTGCCTGGCTTCCTCTTCCTCTTCCTCCGCCATCGTTGAGCTGAAGGATGTTCCACCTTCGATCAGTCCGACGGGCCTCGCAAATCACATCCCGCGCGGTCTTCTTCCATCCCCGAATCGTTCGACCTCTTCAACCCTGCCTTCGCGCCGCATACTCGACCACAGCCTCTGGTCCACACCCAGCTTCTACAACACCTTCGCCGTCCTCTGTCAATGCAACAGAAGTGTCACACTTCAATGCCCTTGCCTCCTCATGGTGGGACCCCCATGGCCCTTCTCGTCTCCTGCACCTCATGAATCCGCTCCGCCACAGGTTCATCTCTCAATGTCTTCAGACCCAGGTCTACCCTCCTGATGCTTCCACAAGGCACCGCTACCTCGACATTGGCTGCGGTGGCGGCATATTCGCTGAGAGCGCAGCTCGACTGCCTAACACAGAGAGTGTCACAGCCATTGATCCCTCGCCTGAAGTGCTAGCTGTCGCCAAGCAGCATCAGAAGCGCGACCCCCTCTTGCTCGAACACGGTCGTCTGACTTATCTCGATGCGTCTATCGAGTCACTACCTCACTCGAGTGTCCCGGAAGGCGGCTTCGATATCGTCTCTCTTTTCGAGGTTATCGAACACATCCAGCATCCGTCTTCATTCCTTTCGAATGTGATACCGCACGTCCGGCCAGGCGGCTGGCTAGTTCTCTCCACCATCGCGCGCTCGCCTGTATCATGGTTCACCACCAAGCTCATGGCAGAAAGGGTACTGAATATCGTACCGAGAGGAACGCACACGTGGAGCCAGTATATCAACCCGGCGGAGCTGGAGGCCTGGTTCACGAGAGACGACGGGTTCTGGAAGCCTCAGACCATGGGGGTGGTGTACGTGCCAATGCTGGGATGGAAAGAAGTTAGTGGGAGTGAGAAGATCGGTAACTACTTCTTTGGAGTGCAAAGGAAGGGGTGAGAGATCCTTGGAGCGGAAGAAGCATCGAGGGAATAGATGATTCCAACTGTCGCGGACACAGGAGGAGGGAGATTGACTTCTTGGAGAGCCTTCAGATGTAGCGTGTTCCTCTGAACCTACGGGCTCTAGTAGGACAGCTGAAACCCACCGTTGGAGGCCACCTACCTTCGTTGTGCTTAGAACGCAGAAGGAACCTGCGAGTTGCGAGTCCCAGCGGGTCGAAGTTCTGCGCTTCACACGAACACAGTCGACACACGGTGCTGCCCGGTCACTCGGTATATCAGAGTTGTATCCGAAGACAATCAGGTGCAAGTAGCGCTCTCACAATGTGCAGCTACTATGCATAAGGTATTAGGACGCCAGCTTACAGCGTTGTGGCACCGTTCTCGAGGGCGAGCCGACTCGAGCTACATGGGTGGCTTTATAGATAGACTATAAAGATATAGATAGACTATAAAGAAGACGCAAATACGAGGGTTGCGCCTCGCCATCCCGGCGTACACCAAGCTGCTACAAACACAGGCAATAGAATAGCAAAAGGCTCGATGTCCCCTCATGTGTTAGTCGTCTCATGCATCTACTCCAGAGCACAGCAAAGATGCAACCCTCAGATGTCGAGCAGTTCTTCGAGCAGTCTCCCACAATTCTCAGCACGAACCTCTGGACTCCCACGACCTTCATGGTCCGCCGGCTGCTCCACCACCTCTAGCTCTCTTTCCCGGACCGCCATCTTCTCCGCCCGCATGTGGTCTCTTCTCGCCTCTCCCTTGTCCAGGAACAAACTGTTTCGCGCCTGCGTTCATGGGGCTCCCCGGACTTTGAGCCTGCTGCGGCGGCGGCGCATTCTGCTGAGCACCACGGCCCTGCCCTCGACCTCTGCTGCTACCACGCGGAAGACCTGACTGAGGTCCACCGCGTTGATTTTGTGCTTGGCCCTGAACGTTGATGCCTTGTCCCGCTTGCTGTTGGTAGACTTGACCAACTTGTACTCCCTGATTCTGTTGTCCTTGCTGATTGAACGGAGGCTGCATACCGCGTCCGCGCCCACCACTGCTACCGCGTGGCAGCATGCTCCCCCTTGGCAAACTGGACTGGCCCTGTCCCAGGATACCGCGCAATGCGCCGGGGCCGGTGCCGACGGCTTGAGTTCGAGGTGACTGGTTGAGCTGATTCAACGGAGCCTGTGAAGAAACGGCCGGTGCGTTGATGGCTTGAGAAGAAGACTGTGGAGACTGCCACGGCTGTGTTGGTAACGGCGCTGCAGTTTGCTGCACTGGGGAGGAAGGTGTTTGTGTTTGAGCGATTTGGCCCAATGAAGCCGGTTGGGAAGGGTTTCGCTGCATAGGACTCCCCTGCGGTTGCTGTAAAGGAGATACGCTCGGCTGTCCGAATCCGCCTGGTCTGCCTTGAGTCCGACCCACTTGGGCAGAGAGAACAGCTGGTGATGGTGGCTGCTGTGAGGAAGGGACGCTCGGCTGTTCAACCCCTCCTGGTCTGCCTTGAGTGTGGCCTCCTTGGTTTGAGTTCACGGCTTGTGATTGTGGTCTAGACACTTGCTGCTGCGACTGCACTGGTGCAGGTTTTGCCTCTTTGGCGATTGCCCAAACTTCCACTACAGGCCTCTGTGGCGTCTCCGTGGCTGCTCTCTCCACTACCTCAAGCTTGGCAAGAGCAGTCCTGGCCTTGTTGTCGGCCATTCCGAGCTTCGCTTTCTGTTTCATACCTTCTAGAGCAACTGCCTTTTCAAGGTCTTTCTTCGCGTTTGTAGCAGCATCTGCAAGCTTCGCGGATAGTCTTTCGAATTGCTCGGACTCAACTTCGGCACGGACTTTTGCACTGATCTCCTCCTTCTCCTCAGTATTGAGTTGCACAGAATCATGATGTCCGTTGTTCTGCGCGGCGAGAGTTTCCCTCTCCTCAGCGAACTTGGCTTCTGCTTCAAACGTAATCTTCGCGATCAAGGCTTCGCGCTCCTGATTGAGTTTGTTCCTCACATTAGTAGTAACGATTTGTTTCACAACCGCGTTTTTGGCCACGAGGTCCTTGACTTGAGCGTCGGTCAAGTTCAGATCTCCAACAACTATGGATGGAGTCTCGGTCTTGACTTCTGCGGCGGCTGTTCGAGTTGCTGGCGCCTCCACTTCGGCCACCTTGGCTCGCTCTACTGCCGCTTCACCCTCAACTTGCATCTTCTCCATCTCCTGACGGTGCTCTCCCTTCAGCCTCTCGATTGCTTCCTCGTGCTCATCTCTAAGCTTTTGCAACTCGCCTTGATGCGCAATTTGCAGCTCCTGTCTGATTTTGTCCCTGCCCTCCTTAAGCTTCGCGCTTAGTTGGCCCTTCATATTCTCTGCTCTCTTCTGAAAATTATCGTTCGCTTGTTTTATACTCTCCTGATGTTGCGCCTCGAACTGTGCACGGAGAGCAGCAACCTGCTCGGCGACTTGATCTGCTACAGATTTGTCAGAGGACAACGGGGCTTCGATGGTGACGATGGGATTCGTGGAGTCCAAGTCAGAGGTATTCGTGCGTAAGGTCTCGATTTCCTGTTGTGCGGTCGCCAAATCTTCGCGTAATTTCGCTAAAACTTGATAATTCTCACTCGAGTCTGACTGCTGGGCTTGGGACCGAAGCTGGGCGAGCTGTGCTGTCTCCTTTTCGAGGCGAGTTTGCAGTTCGCTCTGTTGAATCGATTGTCAACATAATGCTTCAGATGTTGAGAGCTTGCATTCACTTACCACTTGACGCTCAAGCTCATGAACCCTGGCTTTAAGTGCCTCTGCCTCTTGGTACAAAGCAGCAGCCCTTTCTGATTCCTCCGCGGCTTTTGCCATGGCTGCACTAAGTCTGTCGTCTAAGGGTTCTCCTCTTGCGGCCATTACACCAGGCTCGTGTACCTCGCCTTCCTCGCCATCTTCTGATTGCTGCACTTGTTGCTGCATTCGGGGTTGGCTGACAGCAGTTGCCCTGGCCATGGCCTCGTCTCTAGCGTCCTTCGTCCTCTCGAGGTCTTCCTTCATCTCACTCAGCTCCTGCGCCAACTGATCTCTCTCGCTCCTCACCGTCGCTACCTCAGCATTGGCCTGCGTAATCTTTGCACTCTGCTCTCTCGCTTTCGCTTTCGCTTGGTCTATCAGCTTCTTCCGGCTTTCTTGGGTTGACTTCGCGGATTCCTCTTGTATCTGTCGGATCTGCTCCGGGACGCCATCAATTTGAACCTGAAGAGCCTGCTTCTCGGAAACGAGCTCGTTGCGTTCGTCTTCTAGCGTGGAGATCTGCGTCTTGAGGGACTCGAGTTCAGCAGGGTCAACACGGTCGTATTTTTGGATGATGTTCTGAGTTCTCTCGCGCCACCTGTCTCGGTCTTCTTGGAGAAGTCTCATTTCTCCGTCTTTCGTTTCGATCTCGTTCTCTAGCTCACGGATCCGACTTTGCAGAGGCTGCAGTTGTGCGATGAGGTCCTCGATCTCTTCGGTCTTCCCAGCTAGGAGTGTTTGGGCTTGCCTAGCCTCATTGCGGAGTGTGATGCTACTCTCGCGGAAGAGGTTCAGCTCGTTGATGGTTTGCATGAGCTTGTTATGGCTCATGGCACTCGTTTCTTTGTCAGCCTGAGTGCGACGCTCTTCGTCCAGCCTCTGGCGGGTTTCGTCAAGCTGCGATTGGGCGTAGTCTAACTGTTGGCGGAGACGCTTCGATTCTTGAATGGAAAGTTCGTACTGGACGTCAACAATCTCCTTCTCTCTACGTAGATACTTGATGACCTCTTGCAAACTCTCTAGCCCAGACGCCGGAGTAGTCTCGTCGTCATCACCACCTTCGTTGGCAACAGTGCGCTTCTGTTGCAGAGCGGAAACCTGTGAGGTAATGCCTTCCAGCTGCTGGTGTAGAAGCTTGTTCTGAGAGTTGAGGTCTTCCCGACGAGCCTTGAGCTCCGCCAGCTCTCTCTCATAGCGATCCCTGACCTTTGACCAGCTTTCTTCACTCTGTGCTAAGGTCGCTTTCGCTGCTTGGGCTTCGGCTTTGGTCTCTGCAACCTCGGTCCGCAGCTGGTTGTAGTCGGTGCGAACTTTGTGCAATGCTTTTGCTGCGTCAGCATGCTTCACGAGCTCGTCTTCGTAGTTCTGTTGGGCTTGCTGGGCTATTTCAGCCTGAGCCTTGAGATCTTCCTGATAAAGTTTGGACGTCTCGGCATAGCGTTCGCTCTCATCCTTGAGACGGGCAACTTCAGCCTCAAAAACTGTGTTCTGCTCCGCAAGCCGCAAGTTGCCTTCTTTTTCTTTCGTACGTAAATTGGAAAGCTCGGTGTTCGTCGCCGTGAGTTCGGAAGAGAGATCTGCAAGGCGTTGCTTCAGCTCTGTAATTTCTTCGTCTTTCTCGGAGACCACTCTATCCATCTCCGCACGGTACTGATCGTGAGTATCATTGAGGCTTTGTAGCTCCTCTTCGGATGACTGGCTGATTTCTTTGTATTGTTCGACGTGTGCCTTCGCACTTTCAAGCTCTCCTCTTGTAAGCTCGAGGTCCCGTCTGAGTTCCGAGACCTCGACTGTCAGCCGTTGTTCAGTGTCGAGAGCCTCCCCTCCATTGACTGCCCGGTCTGTGGCTTCCTCCAGTGTGGCACCGCCAGAAATCCGTCGTGGTTGCGACACTTGTGCGCGCTCTTCAGCGCTTCGGAGCTCAATCTTCATCTCGTCGACCCTAGCTTGTAGTTGATCTCGAGTTGTCTTGGCGGCAACCAGCTCCTCCCTAGCATTGCCCAAGCTCCTTACAAGATCGTCGATCCTGGTCCGATTCTGGTACGACTCGTACTCACGCCGCAATACGGCGTTCTTGCCTTCTTCCACCTCAATGTCCAGCTTTTGCTTGGTCGTCTGAAGCTCAGCCTCTAATGCTTCAGCACGGCTCTGCAATCTCCGCCGACTCTCCGACTCAGACAATTCGCGTTCATTCTGGAGGCTTTGAAGGTCGCCGATCATCTTGTGGAGCCTACTTCGATCATCCATAAGAGAGCGGTTGTCTTCGCTCAGCCGCCCTTCAATGTTCTTCCACAACTCTCTTTCAGCCTTGAGGTTAGCATTCTCCTTGCGCATGCTGTCAGCCAAGCCCTTCGTTTCGACCAGCTCTTCGGCGACTTGCTGCGTTCGAAGGTCCTGCTTTGCTGCGTTTTCCGCGAGCGTTTGAGAACGCTTTTGCAGTTCACTGTTCTCCCCTTTCAGCATGCTGAAGTTAGCCCGAAGCATCTCGTAGCGTTCGTGAGCAAGTGTGAGCTGGCTGCTGCCACGTGCCAATTCGCCCTGCAGCTCTCCTTTCTCTCTGGCTAAACGATCGACCTGCTCCTTGAGTGCGGTTCGATCTGTGGAAGCTTCCTGGCGGTAAGCGTTGAAGTGGCTTTGCAATTCTTTAAGAACCTTGGCATAGTCGGACATGTCTTTCGAGTGAGGTGTTTGCTCGACGCTTTGCGCATGATCACCTTGCGGAGGCGTAGAAGGCGTTGCTCTTTCATCAACCGACCTTCCGAACGCTGAAGCCACATCTGCATCAGGCGGAAGCTGTCCACGGTGTGCGAGCATCCTGCGGAACATGTCCCGCTCACGAATGTAGCTCTGTGACTGAGTCACCATAGACTTCATCTCGTCTTGATGCCGCTGCATTCTCTGGCGCAAACCCTCCAGCTCCAGACGATCCTGCTCTTGCTGGTTCTGCTTCGCTCGTGCTTCTTCGCCCTCCATCTGCTGACCCAGCTGTCGAGTCACCTTCAACAGATCAGCATTCTGCTTCTGCAACTCATTTACGTTTCTGAATATTGTCAGACGCTGGCTGATATATCTATCAGTATCGGTCATGCCGCCAAGACAGGAGTCGTCGATTTCGCCTCTTGCGATGCGCTCAAGCTGCATTTGTTCGGCCGCACTCAATGCCTCCAGCCCTTGATCCCGCGCTTGCACTTCTACTAGCAATATCTTAACCTGAGCGCTGAGATCACGTAGCTGCTGGCGTAGGATGTCAGACTCTCGTGTGAGACCCTCAACCTGGCCCTCTGCCCTTTTTGCCTGCCTCTTGGCTTCGTCTCTTTCTCTGTTAGAATCACTAAGAAGGGAAGACATCCCCGCGACCTCTGCTTCAAGCCGCTCGTGATCCATGCGTAATTCCTCGAATTCAGGTTGCTTCGTCTCTAGGTCTTGTATCATCTCATCCACGGTGGCACTTAGTTTCTGGCTTCGACGCCTCTCGGCTTCCAATTCGGCTTTCATGCTAGAGTGCTCCGCGTAAAGCTGCGTAAAACTCAGAGTCCCTTTTGTACGAGAACTACCAGGCGCAGCGGGCGAGCCTGCTCGGGCAGGCGTGCCAACGCTCTTCAGTCCATTGATGCTTCGCCTTGGAGTACCAGGCACCGGGACGTGGTTCTGAAGCTGCGATGCATCGGCTTCGAATTTCTCAACCTGTAGTTCCAATTCTGCTATTCGTCGATCAGCTGCCTCCTTGTTCGCACGCTCTGATTCGATCTCTGCTTGTATTTGGCCGATTTCCTC
>AYQD01000208.1:0-13867 GCA_000504465.1 Cryomyces antarcticus CCFEE 534 | reverse complement strand
CGAACTCCCTGGTAACTGCTTTGTATGAGCCCACGCATTCCACCCTATCTGTAACTTCCACGGCCATCTCTTACTTGTCGTAGGCGCTGCTTCTCGACTTGGAACTGATCGTCGTACTGTGATTTGGATTCCAGGGCTGGCGAGGCGACACCATCGGGTGCGTCTTCCATTGTTTGGTCTCGAGACTCTTCCGCACGGGAAGGCATGGTGGAAGATGTGCTCTGAAGGTCTGTCAGTGGTACACAACACGTCGGCCTCGAAGTTTTGACCTCGAAGATCTAAGGTTATCTTAGCGGCGATCCGGGATTAGCCGTCGTCCCAGTTCGCTACAACACTTCACGGGTTACGAAGGAGCCGAATCTGTGATATCAGGAACTGACTGCCACACGCATTGCACGCCGATCCCACGATCCCGCTCCTCCTCACACACTTTCAACCATGGCAGACCGGACACGCAGTGCGACCCTTAACCGGGACACCAACGAGACCAAGATCCAGCTCTCGATAAACCTCGACGGCGGCATGCTAGAAGACGTGCAATCCGCCAGCGAGAGCAACGGCGCCGCGAAATCGCACGCGGCGCAGCTCTCGACATCGCAGCAAATCGACGTCGACTCGGGCATCGGCTTCCTGGACCACATGCTGCACGCGCTCGCCAAACACGCCGGCTGGAGCCTGCGGCTGCGCTGTAGAGGCGACCTGCACATCGACGACCACCACACGGCCGAGGACACGTTCATTGCGCTGGGTCAGGTATGCACTGCACTGCCCACCGCGGCCCCTCCCCAACCCGCGTGACCAACTCGACACGAGTCGCAAGCATGGCATGGCTGACCCCTTCCCCCCCCCCTCGCGCTCCCGTAGGCCTTCAAAACCGCCCTCCACACCACCACCGGCCTCGCCCGCTTCGGCAGCGCCTACTGCCCGCTGGACGAAGCGCTCGCGCGCGCCGTCGTCGACCTGTCCAACCGGCCCTACAGCGTCATCGACCTGGGCCTGAAGCGCGAGAGGATCGGCGATCTGAGCTGCGAGATGCTGCCGCACTGCCTGCAGAGCTTCGCCCAGGGCGCCGGCGTCACCCTGCACGTCGATGTCATCAGAGGCGATAATGACCACCATAGGGCCGAGAGCGCGTTTAAGGCGCTGGCGGTTGCTATCCGGCAGGCGACCACGAGGATGGTGGGGAGGGATGGGGAGGTGCCGAGTACGAAAGGGGTGCTGTTTTGAGACATGGCGGGCGAGGGAGGGTCGAGTGGACGTTTACGTAGAAGGGGGTCCTTGCAACAAAATAGTCTAGATGTCACCGTTCATGTGGATGGCGTTTGGACTACCAGCAGATCGAGCGGATTTGGTGTGCTTGTGATTTCAACTATTCAATCAAGCAAGCTACACCGTGTGTCTCGTGGGCTATAGCAGAGGGGCGCTTTCGGCGGTGAAGTACAGAGTCAGCCGTTACGACATGACGGCAGACGAGACATACGACAGGAAGCAAAGGTAGAGCAAAGCGTTCGAGCAAGAGAAGCAAATTCGGGTTCCTTGAGCGGCGCCCGTCCCAACACCGCCAAAGCAGTTGTTACAGAAAGAACAGAACGAAATCATGAAGCGGCCAATGATCCAACCACACTCCAATCCAAGGGGGCCAAGAGAGGCACCCAATACAATGTCAGACTTCAATAGACCAAACGCAAAGTGAGACTCGCTCTCCAGCATTCCAAATGCGCCTTGTCCGGTCTTAATAAAGGGGTATCTTTCGTATTCGTAGGTCGCAGTTTCAGCAGTCCGCTGCTCTTGCAAAAGAGTCAAGCTAGCGGCTGGTGATCAAGTTATTCGTTAGTAGATCCGAGGTCTTCAGAATCTTGAGGTGTTGCTCCTCGCTAAGCCTGGCCTGCCCAATGCTTCCTTCACACCCAAAGCAGCGGTTTTCTGTGCGCCGTTGGCGGTGGCGCCAATCTTTTGGAACCCCTGTAGAATATCGACGCCTTCTTCACTGGCGTCGCTGCCGAGCTCGATGCCGAAGATGTCTCGCCTCGGCACCTCCAAGTCCGACTTCTCGTCGACAAGACGAACTTGAGGATGAGATATCGCCACGCTACGTTTGACGGGTGAACAGAGCTTAGCCGGTGATTCAAGGCAGGCCGGAATATCGATGTCGAAGGTGGTAAATTTCAGGGGCGATCTGTTCTCCGTCCGAGCAGTGCCACCATTCTTTGCGGCACTAGTAACGTCTGCAAGGACGTTGCCAGTGGAAAGACCACGTCCAAGCGTGGGACGTTTGACGGAACGCTTTTCCGGTGAGCCACGCGCCATGAGCAGATTGGACTCATCTTCCATGAAGACATCGAAGGCGTTGAAATCGTTGTGTCTAAAAGGCGTCATGATCTCGTAAGCACCTTCATCAGGAAGCCTGAAAGCTGGGCTCCAGCTGTGGTCATCTGGCATGAGGCTCAGGTTCTTCTGAGGCGACCCGATCAGTTCTTTGATCCTGTTCCTGTGATTCCGAAGATTGGTATTCGGCGACACAGATGGAGGAGCCTTGGTGGGACGCTTGAAGACAACAGCAGGCGTCAGAGGCGGCATCCCACCACCGACTGTGTCCAAGTAACGGAATGGAGATGAAGAGGGGAGAGCACCGGGTGGTTGCTTCATAGGAGGCTTCTTTGTCGGACTGTCGAACGATGAGCTACGTATGCGCGCAATTTCTTCTTCAGCACGGCCGCGCTTCATCACAGATGGCCGATCAATATCTGCTTCGGACGTCAAGACCATAGGGCCGAGGCCATGGCCACGTGTCGCTGAAGATTCGATAGAGGAGTAGTATCCACTGTCACCTAGGGCTGTAACTGTACGTTTGTATCCTCCAGAACGACTGTTGCGAGGGAACCTAGGCACAGGTGGTGGCGTGCCATTGCGTTCGACTTGAGATGCCATAGGCGGTGGCGACGAGTTGATCTCCTGTGGTGGAGGTGACGAGCGAATGATGCGTGATGATGGTGGTGGCATCTGGATGGAATCCAGTGTGTCCTCATATTGAGCGATAGGATCAGATGCCGGTATGGTAGCATCCGATGACAACTCCGTCTCCTCTGAGAATCGACCAGAGTCAACGACTTTGTGATCGTTCGTCTTCGAAGGCGGTGCTATCGTGAAGTGACCCAGGGCTGGTGCGGTCGAAGGTCTAGCAATGTTGGCAATATCGGCAACATCATTGGGCATCGTATGGACGAAAGCAGAGCCTTCAGAATTGGTGGTGCGGCGCGTTTGCCTGTCTTTCAGGAGGTATTGACGTTCCATTCCAGGTTCAATCGCCCAGTAATTTCCCTTTCCCGGATCATCTTTGGGGCGCTCCTGCTTGACAAAAGCCTTGTTCAGGCTGAGGTTGTGACGAATACTATTCTGCCATCCGATCTCCGGAGCACGGTAGAACTTGAAGGTGTCAGAAATCCACTTGTAGATTTGCGCCAAGGTCAAGCGACGATTGGGCGCACGTAGAATCGCCATGCCAATGAGCGTTGCATAGCTGTACAGCGGCTTGGCACCGTCGTCCTCGACACTGGGCATGTCTTCGGGCTCGGGAAGAGGGCCGTGTTCGTCAATGTCCTCCACCCTAGGCTTCTTGTTGTTAGACCTATCCCGAAGAGGAGCAGCATCCATCAAGGATCGCTTGAGAGGTCCTTTGTATCCGCGGGCGGGGTCCGAGTACTTGGCGAAAGAGTCTCCGAAGTCTGAAGCAGAGTACATGTTCTCCTTGTCGAGTGATTGTACGGTAGGGAAGGTTGTGAAGAGAGCTTTCTGTGGCTTCGGAGCGACGTGAGATTGGAAGGTGGAGAACAGGGCTTTCTTCTTGGGCGAATCGGTGACGAATGTGGGAGGAGGTGGAGGGAGAATGGTGTCGAAGTTGTTGTCTTCCAGCACTTTCGGCGGAGAGCTGGAGTTGCGGGAGTATTTGTGGGGTGATGCTCCGCTTGCCTTCGAGGTGGATGGGACTAGGACGATACCCTGGTTCGAAGATGATTCACTGGAGGGTCGGAGGGCATTGAGCAGTGCTGCTTCAATGTCTTGAGCGGGTTGGTCGTGCTCGTAGGACGATGTGGGGTCTTGGAAGATTTGCAACGGCGGCGCTCGACGCGTCGAAGCCATCCGGAAAGATGACGGCGGCCTTCACACAGTATCACAAGGCTTCTTCGAGTACTACGACGCGTTGGATAGTAAGTCGTTGAAGAATTGGAACACTCTGCCGGGCGGTGTGGTGAAAGTTCGTTTGGTAATGTCCGTCGACGTACCCGAGCTCTGACCGATGCGAGGGTCCGTTGAAGGCAGATAAAGCCTCGACCTGGTGCCTGTAGGGATCTCTGGACACCGAGTAAGTCAATCGGCAGCCGGTCTGTCAAGTTGGGGTGGTTTCTGGGTGTTTCTAACAGTGTTGCGCTATGTGAAGGGCTTGGCATACCTTGCTTTGATGTACGACCAGCTACGGCCAAAGCGATGGAAGCAGAGACGATGTGGAGAAAAAGCAAGAGCGATGAGATGGTGAGGAGCTACTTTGGCCCAGCAAGAAGCAACAGCGGCAATTGGGTAGGCGCTGGCCAGGTTAGGAGGGCGTTGGTGGGAGTTCAGGTGGATGGAGGGAGCGACGTAGGATGATGGGGCTGAGCGTCGGAATCGGCGGGGTCATTCAGCAGAGAAGTTGGAAAAGCCGCTCTGGTAATAGGTATTGACTAACGTAACGTTACGAGCGTTAGCAGGGCCAGATCCTGCCGCGCTCTGTTCCTTGCTCGTCTGGCATGGAGCGCAGCAGGCAAGGGGAGAGCAAAGCGACTTCGCCCGTTTGATTGGCTAGCGGACAACGGCCGCCTTGCAGGCAAGGGCGCATAAGTTCTCGCGGCCGCTTCTCCTGGCACCGGCGATCGTATTGGGGCCCTCAATCACCAGTCGTGTCAAGCTTCACGTTGATGCCCATACAATGCTGGGTAATGTACTGTATGTGTCTTCAGATGTATAGGTGCACAGTTGTTTGGGCCAGCTAAAGAAGCTTAACGCCACAGGTAATACCCCCAGACGGGACGGGGATGCAGGGCGGCAGGAAGTGAAGCTGACACGGCAAGCACTCGTCGGCATGTGACTGCTCGCTGTATGAACAAGATACGTCGTGCCTATCGCGGCCGGTGTGGCGGCATTAGGTGGCACCTTGAGCCGTCAAATGTCCCACGAGTATAATATCTGCCATGCGTCACTGCATAGATCATGTAGTCCGTGTTGCGTGAGTTTATTTGAAACAGTTCTATATGTACACACGATTTCATCATGGTGAACGCGAAGCAGCCTGCTGGTCTCTGCCAACATGCCGATATCGTGCCGCATCAGAATGAACGACGGACCAAAAGGCCATGATCGAATGGCCTGCCTTGACCCCATGTGCACGCATATGCGCGACAATGCCGGTGGTCCATTGACCGGCGAACAGAAGAGACCTACACGTCCCTGCGTAGGGCCAAATGATGACAAGAGGACCGGGGAATATAAGAAGATCATACCATCATAAGCGAGACATTGATTCCCGGCTCGCGTTTCCTGTCCAAGATGCCTCCGATGACAGGGCGATACACGATGCAAAATGCAGGAGGGGAATGCTGAAGAGGTCTAGAGAAGGAGGTGAAGTCAAACGGCCACGACATATGCGTAGAACGGCCTAGTGGTGTGGCCACGTACTCCGCAGAAACGCGTGGAAGTGTTTTGCTAAGGTCGAGCAGCCTGACGTTGTCGAGAGAATGCTACTTTCAGTAGTTTCGTGCACTGATCAGCTGCTGTGGCGGGCCCATGCTGGATATGCTTGATGCCCCGATGGCGGATCCATGCAGTTGGTCCATCGATATTGTTGGCATTGGGACATATGCACTGTTCGAGCTAGGGAACTCTTCTTCGACGATTCCCAGTTGCTCATCTTCGTTGTCCAGCTCCTCCTCCTCACTGGAAGGGCCAAGAATCTCACCATCCGCCTGAGCTTCATGCGTCCGGCGATGTTGAGCAAGATTGTCGGATCGGGAGAACGCTTTGCTGCAGAGCTGGCACACGTACGGTCTTTCTTGCGTATGCGTGCGCACGTGTCTAGAACACTCAGCGACTGCAGAAATAAGATGTCGGCAACCGGGAAAAATGCGCGCTTACCTCTTCAAATGTTCTAGCCTCTTGAACAATCTGCCGCACGTCGGTATGGGACATGAGTGGGATTTCTGAGGGTACGGTCCTAACTCCATCATCGTAGCACTCCGTGCCCGGCGGAAACCCCCTTGTGCGCCGTGAGCTGTTCGCGTCACAGCGCTGTGCTGTAATGATGACTCAGAGTAGTCTTTGCTGTAGTCGCCGTTGGTGAGAGCGGTGAACTGCCCTGTCTGTGCAAGCGAAAGAGGTTGGGTAATCGGACTGTCTTCGACAGTCGCCAGAGGGGTTCCGTGCCTTGAGACGTCCGTAAGTTCCCTATGCTGAGGTATCGATGAATAACCGATGTGAAGAGGCGCCGGTGAATTGTGGCCTGACTCGTCAGTCTCGAGGACTGGCATCACTGTAGCTGATACGGAACGTCTGATTTCACTCGGCATAGAGGTAGTGTGCGTTACTGCAACGCTCGCGTTGATAGCAGCAGTAACGCTCGTAGACAGCGACGAGCGTCGACGGCGCTGCTTGTACGAGGGTGAGCCTTCAATCACCGAGTATATGTTCGTGTTCGGAAACGTGCGGGTTACGGCGGAGAACTGCGGCCCAACCATGTTGGATGTAGGTAGCTGCATCAAAGGGTTGTAGTGGTGGGACAAGCTCATATCTGGAATGGCTGTGTAGAGGCCGGTGTCTTCATTTGCAATGTATGATGGCTTAGATCCGTAGTGTACAGAGTGTTGTGGAGGCGTGAGTGGTTCATAAGATAACCCGCGATTACTGTAATCCTCGTAGTGAGATGACACGAAAGAGGGTGCCGGCGAATACTCCATATAAGCGGGCATTGAGCTGTGACGCTGATTCACCTGCGACAATGGTATACCGTCACGAGTGTATTGCATCGGTGCGTAAGATTGTTCACGGCTTCTTGGCATTGATGCTGACGTTGGAGCCATTGGCGGTTGAGAGTACACAGGCATCTGATGCAACGGCTCTTCCGGTATGATTGTTGGCATGGCTTGTGGAGCCATTTGTGGGGGTGGCATGGAGTCGATAGCCCGCATGGCAGGCGATGTTGATTGTGAGAAGGCCTGAGTGTTCGCATTCGCGTTGAAGGACGAGGAATTCGTCTGCTGAGCCTTCGTGAGCTGCTCAAAGAGCGATTGCGACGAGTCGAACTCGAACGACAATGCCGGCTCGCTGACCGCCGCAGTTGTCGCCTCCTGCCCCATCTTCTCCCTCTTGAGATCCCGCTCCAGCGCATCGAGAAACAAACGGTCATGTGGTACGCTGTACCAGTAGAAAACCTTCTGCTTCTTCTGCGTTCTAATGCAGTTATTCTTGTATAGGAAGTCAAGAAACCCGCTTTTCGGTTCTTCCAACGACGCATCGGTGCCAGATTTCAGATTCCGCAGGTCCGAGAACACACCCTCCTCGAACTTCTTCGAGTTCTGTACGGGACGGCCGAAAGCTTGGAAGCGAAAGGCAAGGCAGCGGACGATATCAGTGCCGGAGATATGAAATAGATTGTTCCTGTGTCCAAATCAGCAAGAAGTTAAAGTTTTGGTGCTGCGTCCCTGCTCCCAACGTACCACAGTACACACGACACATATTCGCCAGTGGGTAGCAGGAACCTCCGTATGTATTGGTCAGGACTCCAATCGACAGGAGCGGAAATGAGAAAGTACTTCACTACAGGGCTGTTAGTCAGGGAATTGGAGAAGAGGGGTATGCGTCCATCGAGTCTAAGTAAGAGGAGAACTCACAGTTGTCGACTTGTTGCAGAGCGACAATTGAGTCTTTTGGCAAGTTCTGCTGTGTGTCCTGGTCTAGTAGGAAGGTTTCAGGCGCAACCGATCGAGATTGCGGAGGCGGCATTCCACCATTGTGAGAGGAGTATATCTTAGTATAGGTCGTTTTGAAGCCTATCTGCCAGGTCTGTTCGGAACTATGATCTCCAAGTTGGGATCCGGAAGGATACGGACTGGATGTGAATAGGTAGTTGAGGTCGTCGCACAGGTCCTGCCAGGTCGACTTGGTGTAATTCGTGAGGCGTGAAGCGCGAAGCGAGCGAAAAAGAGGGTCGAGCGATGGAGTCGAACAGATTATGGACAGAAGCGGATGATGGCGATACGAGGGCCTGCCTCTAGGGTGAGTCTCGACGATGAGGATGATCAGGCTGAAGCAAGAACCAGAACGAGGGCGAAGCCGACCACGGGATGTCTGGTGTGTGTTGGATCGCAAGTCTGAGGGGGGATGGGGCCTGTTTCAGCGTCGTGGGAGATTACGGTAAAACGCCTTCCGGCTCTCTTCGTCCAGGGCAAGGTACGAAGCTGTCAAGATGGCCAATTGGGCAACAGGGGAGCGCCTGAAGATGCTGGCGCTTACTGCTGGCGCTTGCTGCTGGCGCTGAGCGAGTCAACTCTTCGCGACTCGATTTGCCGTGGAGTGGTCACTTGAAGACGTGGCAGCGTGTCCCTGGTTTCGCTCTGCTACGGTATGTTTGCAATGTATCCCTCTGATTGACCCGTTCCCTGCAGCGGTTATCCCTCCTGAGGTGGGTTCTTCTGGAGGCTGGAGAGTCGGTCAGTGATGCAGGATCTACGAGCCGGAAGGTGATGGCTGCAAGGTCTGGATCGTAGTGAAGCAAGGAGCTTATGAATTTGGAGAATGAGAGCTGGCGTCACGGGTACTGAGCACTACGAAGATGAGGACACGCGGTACGAAGTGTGATATGGGCGGCCTGCTCTACTAATACGACCTTTTCTCTCTTTGACCATGCATGTCTTGCTTTCGATGTCTACATGTGGCATGGTAGCAGCAGCAAGTCGAAGCTACGGTACGGATCAGGTCTCAGTTCACATCAACAATTAAGCAGTTCGTCTTGCGCGACCCATCACTGTGCCTGGGATGGGGAACAACGGCTGTTCATCGCCAAGTGGTCGGGCAACAACTCCATCTCGCCACCGGCATTGTGTGGCTGTTGTGACACGGGGCCGTACTTTGAGACGCCTGCAGGCCAACCGTGCCGTCAACATAAATAGCCAGCCGTGTTTGATCAGCGTCTGAAACATCCAAGTCTGCCCGGGGTAGGGCGGACGGTCCAATAGCGCTATACACCGCCTCACAGAATCGAGCATCACACCTCACACAGCCATGTGCGACGACAGGACTCCCGTCCGGAGCTTCAGCGTTACGCTTGATCTGCGACATCCAATCAATGACCTTGAAGAAATTGATCGTCCCGCAACCAGTTGAATAACGTTGCGGCCGACGTCGTGATACCCGGCGCTTGCGAGACTGGAGGCTGGAGGCTCCCGTCTGTAGAAAGTAGACTGCCAGACTAGGAGATGTTTCTGCAGCTCAGGGCGTGCCCGTTAGAACAGATCAGATCAGATCAAAAGCACTCATCGCCACTAGGAATGGGATCGAGCTTCCAACAGCTTGCTAGTCTCGCTGAGATACCGTATGACCTTCTGGCGTCAGTGACTTTACGACGTTTGACTCCCCTTGAGGGTTCTTCGCGTTACGCTCGACGTCGACTATGTACAGACGTAACAGCAGAGAGCACGTGCTTTGTAAGCATGATCGACAGTGGTCTGAATGTGATGTTGAGCGTCTATAAGAGATATGTCCTATTGTCTGTGCATCGTGGTTCACGGGTCGTAGCGTATAACAAGTCTAACAAGCTGCCACTTCTACTCATCTGTAATCTGATCGAGATCGGTGGCTCTACAGTCTCCCCTGGTGAGGCCTCTGGCATTGTCCAGACAGTCTGCTTTCGTTCTCTAGCCGCCTGTCGCTGTCGAACCGTTCTCAGGCGGTTTCGCGTTTCGAGAACAACACATAGACCTTTAATGATTCCTTGCTTGCAAACTTGAAGATGACTCCGCCCCAATCTGTTCGTCCGGCATGATTGTCCGGGCAAGTCCACAAACTTTGAGGACTGGTTGAGGACGAAAATGAGTGAATATGGTGCCTCCGGTCAACAAGAAGAGCGGTTGCGTCTTCTTCCGGTGAGCCGGATGCTTCAGGCTTCGAGGAAGGTTCGGAGCAAAGCATAGACATCCAACCCTTATGGCAGTCTCAAGGCCGTCAAAGTCGACTGAGACGAACTGCGTCACTGGGCAGGCGTGGCCCAGACATCATCGTCTCCCGCCCCTCTTGCCCTTGGCGCCTCCTCTTTTTGGGCCCTCAATGCTCGCCACGTCCCTCTTACTCAGCTTCAACGTACCTCCCCTAAACTTCCCAACTGCTGGTCCACCCACTCCTCGCTCTCTCTTCCCTTCAGCGGACTTTTTCATTGCAACCTTCTCTAAAATGATGCCGTTCTCTTTGGCCTCTCGTCGCCTCTTCTCTTCCTTTTCGCTAGCCTTAGCAATGATGCCTTTCCTATGCGACAATGGCATCTTCTCCTGAGTCATGATCGATGCCTTCGAGCCTAGGGATCGCAGTCGTAGATCTGTAGCTTTATGGCGGTTCATGCCAGATGGGGAGAAGGATGAGGATGGGTCGAGAAGATGTGACTCTTTCAAAAGGCGTTGGAGAGCTAGATCGTTCTTGAGGTTGGCGGCTTCCGACGAGTCTTCCTCCATAGATGCGGTTTTCTGCTTCGCAGTAGACGTGGTTTTTGCTGTTGTTGAAGGTGGTTTAGAAGACTGCACGCCAAGTGTTAGGCCCAGTCTCGGCGATACTGATCACTGGAGTGGGCTGTACCATGAATGCCTTCATCTCTTCTTTTGTGGCCCGATCCCTAAGATTGTCTGACGCGGAATGCTCAATGACCTCCACAATCTCTCCGTTGTTTGACTCCATACCCTCCCAGTCGGAATCTTCATCCTCCTCCTCTGGCTTTGGAAGCTCATTGGCAATCTCATGCTCGGGGGGTGGAGCTCCTACGAGTGGCTTGAATTTGGCTTCGAAGGCACGTCGAAATATGGCCTGTAATGCCTCTGAACCCGAGTCGACAGTGGAGTGCTTACGTTCGACGCCCAGATTAAGTGCGTCGCGCTTCCTCTTGCCCAGTGTAGCTGCCATCGCCGTAGGTTTCCATAAGGAAGCGGTGGACTTCAGGTTTACCACCAGAATAAATGCCAAGCACGGTGAATCTTCGGCAACGAGCCGTGAGCCTTGATCTCCAAACATTGACCGACATCTCTTGACCGGCGCAACTCTCACAAAAGTCGCGATGACACGCTTTAGGCCTTGCATAGACCTCCATGCTGGGTCTGTCAAGCAGATTGTCGGTGGAACTCTCACGACAACGTCCACGGATTTGAAGACCAATTATGTCTCGAAACTACCAGCAGGTCATTACGCCAAGCTATACAAAGACAATGATCTTATTGGCGCTCATGTAATAATGCTGGGGCCTGGCAACGAAGAAGCCGCACGGGAAGCTTGCAGCGAGTGGAAGCAAGGGTTGCAAGTTGGCGGGGGCATTACGGATCAGAACGCAGCACAATGGATTGACTGGGGTGCTGACAAGGTAGGGTCTGGTGCTGCTGTGCTCACGGACGTTGTTTCCCGGTATCATTAGGCTGATGGAAGAGCAGTAGGTGATTGTCACCTCATATCTGTTCCCGGAAGCAACTTTCACTCTCAACCGCTTGAAAACAGTACTCAAGTCACTTGGTGATGATAAGAACAAGCTTGTTATTGATCTGAGTTGTCGAAAGAGAGGCAACACCTGGTTCGTGGCTATGAATAAGTGGCAGACGATGACAGACATGGAGCTCAACCAGGGTAGGCAGCTTGGTGTTGCGTGTACAGAGATTTGCTTGCTAAGTGCATGATAGACTCTATCTCCTTGCTCGAGCCGTACTGCTCCGAGTTCCTTATACACGCCGCTGACAACGAGGGTCTCCAACAAGGCATCGACACAGAACTCGTCATGAGTCTCGCTCAGTGGTGCTCAATACCTGTAACATACGCAGGAGGTGGGAGGAACGTTGAAGACCTCGAGCTTGTAGAACGTCTGAGCAGAGGAGCAGTAGATTTGACAATCGGCAGCGCTCTAGACATATTCGGAGGGAGCGGCGTCAAGTTCGACGACTGCATAGCATGGAACCGTGAAAGGAGCAAAACGAGCTAGGGCATGCTTGTACGAAGGAACAGCTGTTTGATGAGTGAGTTCCAAAGAGCTTCCTACCTTGCGAAGAGAACATGCAAATCTAGGCTTTGGTAGGTATGAGATCCCTTATCTGTGTGTCCGCTCGAAATCTCGTCCTGTGTTTCGTGGGGATCAATGCGGTCTCGTCTTCCCAGTTCAATTTTCTCGGCGGAGTCAGAACAGGTGCTCCCAAAAAGCAAGAGTTGAAAGCTCCCCATAACGGTCATCAGAACGGATCGGGGTCGTAGTGCACGTGATTGGTTTATGGCCATTCTTGATCCTGACCTCTTAACTGAGGGCTGGTGAAGTGACGTGGCCATCGTTTTCGAGCTATATAAGGCATGCTGCTATTGTTGAGGTGAAACTCGCTTACGCCTATTCCACTCCCACATGTCAGATCTTATAGCTACCCTTGATCTTATGACTAGCGTGTTCTTCATGAAGATCAACTGTCTTCGCACCTTCAGGCATGTGAAGCTCGGCGTTGCAATGCACAGTCTTGCTATCTATGGCTGAGCCTTCCTGCACATTCATCACCCCAGCATTTCAACATCACGATGTTCACCACTCGGCGCGACCGACTCCGAGCTGGTAAGCTTCCTCCACAATCTCAAGCCACGATGACGCTTGATGATTGTATAACGCACGTTATGCGGGTGGCCGCTGACGTTCATTGTAGCGCTATCGCGCGACATAGCATCTCCACACGCTAGCACATCGCATTGTGAATCGACAACGAAGAGTCTCCTACGTCACAGCGGATCTCACGACAGTAAGATTCCTGTATCGCCGCAAAGCTCTCCTAGTATCTAAGTCAGTCGCAGTGTACTCAACCGCTCTCGGAGCAGATCCGATACTGACAGAGAGCGTAAAAGGAGAATTCCATGCATGGACAAAGCAGGCCCGAGATCGCTTGTATCAATCACTGGTTATCACCGCGGAGCTTGTAGCATCTACAGTCGAGGCCAGTGAAAGCGAGAAGTCTGGGTTGGAACAGACGCGCAATGCCTACCTCATTGAAGCTTTGAGGGCGAAGCGTTTCGAAGCAGTAAAAGCCGTCGAGGAGTACGATGGTGCAGATACTATTGCGGGTATCTCGGAGGCTGTGCATAACATTGGTACGGCGTTCGTGGCTCTAAACAGCATCATTGAGTCGGATCAATTGAAGGAGTTCGTTGCTGCCCATGCAGGACATGCGGCGGAGAGTGCATAGAGGTGAGCTTGATCAACGTCTGCTTCTTCTAGCGGGACTAAAATCCGCTTGTGTTGGTGATTAGTACACATATTACTGGCTGGCTTTAGAAGAACTCAAGCAGCTGTGTCTGCTTATTCCGGCTTCCTATACTTGCTCTACTGCTTGACCACTTCTCATAGCGACTCGATGTGCCCCGGTTTAAGCTGTGATGAGGTGGACCTGAGCGCATATAGTGCACCTGTACGTCGGACGAACATGGTATCGCCCTTCCTACCGTGGACATCATCACGTTCATCTCTACAACATCACACGAAATTGATTGAATCTACATGTATTGTATGGTCAAGCTTCTCGAGGTGCCCCATGAAGCATTTGCATGAGTATCATCTCGCTGGCACGTCTGAGTCTTTGTA
>AYQD01000207.1:0-13876 GCA_000504465.1 Cryomyces antarcticus CCFEE 534 | reverse complement strand
CTTGGCAAGCGCTTGCAAGCAAGACGGCTAGTTAGGCAAGCAAGTCAAGACACATCTCGCTGCGAAGCAAGCAATCTCAAGAGTACCCCCCCTGCTTGTCTTGTCTTGCTTGGTGACCACCCTGATTCACCCCTCTACCAAGTTACCTTAGATTTAGTCGAGTCCGAGGGTTGGCCAGACCGTCCCATACTCCTCCCTTCCAGTGCACAAGGACACGCTCGTGCCGTAGTGGTTGTGATAGCGCACCCTCGTTCCCCACCTAAGATTCGCCGCGAGAGATGTAGATCATGTACATTGGTGAGTGGGAAAGAATCTAACTCAGCTACAAGGTGTGAGTTGATGCAGTAGGATGTGGGTACAGATTGCGGAGCGTAAGCTTGGCGGCTCCAGTCTTAAGCCCCTTGGAAGAGACTGCGTAACTCGCCGTGAATCCCTCACAGAGCCGAGCGACTGTGGAATGTCTCTGCCTCGCTAGTCCCGTTTCGGCCCCACGTAACGCCCTGTCGGTCTGAACGCTCACTCCACAGCTCCGGCTCGCAACTCAAACGTGCTGCCTTGTTTACGTCACGACACCACAGCCGCTCATCTCCAGCCCTGGAGCCTATCTCTTGACCCCTACAACAACCAGGTTCCTCGGACTCTGTGCGTACTCGAATACCGGCTCAACCCAGGCCGCTCTGACCCCCGGTTGCTCCTTCAGGAAGAGGTACCTATCGACGACAACCACGGCTTCGATGACACCAGCGCTGAAAGCCATAAGACTCCACATTATGCTGAGCTCCTTTTTTCGCTCCCGGTACCGGCGCTCGTAGTCCTGGATATCCGCGTCACTAACAACACTGAGGCGCTGCTGGATAAGCGCGCCACGCTCGGAGTCCTGCGTTGAGAGTTTGGCGAGGGCGCCGCGGACGTAGGATGTGAAGGACTCGTAGCAGGACTTGCGGAGGGAGCCGATGATGATGGGTTGTGTGCCACTGCTGCCAGTGGTATTCTCTTGGTCACTGCCATTGTCGTCGTCGACTCTTGGCGCGTCGACAATGCCGTAGTCGAGAAAAATCCTTTGCAGCAGAGCGCGGAAGAAGTGCCGCTTGAAGAACGCCTCACTATCTTTCTCGCCCCAATTCTGCGGTGCTTGGACAGCCATCATGCGGGCTGTGATATTCAACCTGATGCCTTCTTCTTTATTACTGCTTCTGTATGTACATAGGCGATTAGACATCGGAAATCCGTGCGGATCACAGGCAGTAGATGTTTCGACGAGTCTTGGGTGGTTCGGACGTAGGGTGGGGAGTTTGTAAGATGGAGGACCAAGACATTCGGTCATGAGATTGTAGCAGCAGCCGACCAGGGCGACAGCTTGCACGGAGGGATTTTGGAGGAGGGACCGGATACCGTGGTGAACGAGGTTGCCGCAGGAGTGAAGAGATATAACCATGAGACGAAGTTCGATGTCCCGATCGGCTGCCAGAGATTTTTCCTTGAGGAGCGAATCTAGCTGCGGTGTCCCTACGCTGTTGGCATACGCCTTTGCCGCTGTATCGAAGTTGGGGACGATCCGGTTGATGACGGATTCCAGTTTTCCATCTTCGATTCGGTGTTCGACGTATTGGATGCTTCCTTGACCCTCCACAGAAGGTTGCACGATAGCTCTTCCCGATTCAATCTGTGCGAGGAGCTTATCCGCGTCATCATGGATTTGCAGAGCAGTCTTTCGCTTGAAGGACGTCTTCTTGTTGGCTGCCTCCATTTCAGCCCGGTACTCTTTCTTGTTGCGCAATATTTGTTCCTTCACAGCAAGCTTTGCAGTTACGTCGTAGAACTTGGCGCCTTCGATATTGTGCGGCCTACTTTCAATGGCCACTACATGCTTGTCGTAGGGCTGACTTGCGAGAGCTCGGCCTAAGTAGTTCTGGCCAGACCCGAAATCTAGGAGATGAGTGATGCGCCGGTGTTGCGAGTCTGCTATATTTGCAGTCAGCTTGTCTATATAACGAGCGAAGTGGCTGACTTCGTGTATCTTTTTCAAGTTCATTCCCACGGCTACGTGACGTGCTAGAGCTTGTGAACTAGAATCTCCAGCGGCGGTAAAGTCTCGCTTCAGGAGATGCATTCGAACATCACGGATGTATTGAAGCAATCCTGGTGGAGGTGAAGACTTCTCACGTGGGAGATCTTCTACGTACTCTTCTCCACGCTCGTACTGAGACAATGCAGAGACCTCAAACTGGCTTAAGTCTTTTTGCATCAGAAGCTCAAGAATCTCCATGATATCCTGGGTTTTGAACCATTCGCGCCATGCTTGAGGAAGCACCACTGAGTACAGATTTGGCGATCTTGTAAAGAAATCTAGGATGTGGACTCCACCACAAAGAGTTTGCAAGAGCTCTGAGGATGTTGCGAAGTCCAGTAGAGAGTTTACATAGTCTTCCGCACTCGTGAAAGCATCCGATAATGGAAGAGGCTTCTCGGATCCCATTGTTGCTGGAATCCTAGCCAATTGAAGGGTGTTAATTTGCCCAACTCATCTACAGGTCTTACTCCTTGCTCTCAAATTAAACTAGAGTTCTTTTGCTTCTACTCTGAGATTTGTTCCGTATTGTGTGCGTTTTCTGAAGCTTAGAAAACTGACGTGAGGAAAGACTTTCGATATCACGTGAGTCGGTAGTTCAGTCTCGACGCGCCGACGACAGCTCTATCGGATCTCACCTAGCTTGTCCAAGACGGCCAATTCAACTCGCTGCTGTAACCAAAGCAGCTCAGATTGCTCGGTAGTTGAACGTCGTGTCGATTTCCCATGATGATTTCCTCTAGAAGTGACGAGGATCCTTTCGTCCAGGTTCAGGCTGAGGTTCTGTCGGCCCTTCAAGCAACCCGCCCTCTTTTCAGCTCCTACCTCCGCATCCGCTCGTCTGCTTCCTCAGCATCGTCCCCCGAACTAACAGAAGCCCGCACCGAACTCGAATCTACACTTCAGGACCTAAGTACCGACCTCCGCGACCTCGTGGACAGCGTCAAAGCTGTTGAGCATGATCCCTATAAGTACGGGCTTGAGATCGATGAAGTGGAGAGGAGAAGACGCCTGGTTGAGGAGGTGGGCGGGGAGGTCGAGGACATGCGAGAGGAGCTACTCAAAACAGTCCACGATGCGCAGAGTAAGGGCAAAGGAAAGATGGGTGCAAACGGAGACGCACTTCCGCATCCAAGCGAGTTTGATGACGAAGAAGAGGGCGGCGATGATTACGCAGCTTTCGAGCAAGAAAGACAGATGGAGCTGATGCACGAGCAAGATGAGGCCCTTGACGGCGTGTTCCAGACCGTCGGCAATTTAAAGCAGCAAGCAGACGATATGGGGCGGGAATTAGAAGAGCAGGCTGTAATATTGGAAGACGTGGACAACGTAGCCGATCGCGTGGGTGAGAAGCTACAGAATGGAATCAAGAAGGTCGGCTGGGTCATCAAGAAGAACGAAGGTAGGCTGAGGCTCCATGTGAACGATTATCTGGAGTTTTAATAACTGACACGTCATTCAGACACATATTCTAGCTGTTGCATAGCTGTTCTCATCTTCGTCCTGATTCTCTTGCTGGTCCTGGTTCTTGTTCTGTGAGGGACTACATGGAGCCGACGGTGTTTAAGCCACGAGTCGTACGACCCTTTAGCTTTGGAAGAATATGCACAAGACTTAACAGGCCCAGTTCGCAGGATGTCGGCATACATGGAAGAAGAGCGTCCGCAAGAGAAGCTGTGCATGAGCAAATCACCGGGCACTCGTATGCTCTACCAGAATTGGCATATGCTTTGTTGGCAAATCCTCTTCAACAAACCTCACTGGCCGGACAGAGCCGCGAACATTCTAGCAGGCCGAAGCTGCCTTGCTATGAAGACCCTAAGAGTCGGTTGCGATGCAGCTCAGACTTCCGTGGCCACGGAAATTAGTGCTGCACTATCCGCTTGGGCCCTCATACATGAGCAGATCTTCCACGGCTTCCTAACTACAAGGGCGTCTGTGGCTCTGCTTCGTTGCCATGGTTGCTCAGCATCTGCTGCAATTCAATGCGCTCTGCAGATCTGCTATCAGCTTGCGAAGTAAACAGACAGGCCGAGAAAGAGCGTTTAACCTGTTGGAGAGTCCGAACACACTTATTCGCTACCAAAGCCTTGTTCTTCTTCCGAAACTCTAGACATTTCCTAGCCACCACGAGGCTGCTCCTAAGAAGCATAGAGTGATGGCAGGGCTAGGACAGATCCCAGCTCGGCAGAGGCGACATCGGAGCTGAGCTCTGTTTGCTTGGCAGTGGCTGTCGTGGAAAGGGGTTTCGCGAACATGGGTCCACTCGCTCTGGTGGCGTTGGCGATCCAGACCACTGTGAAGATTTCAACGAAGTTCATTGGCATAGTGCGGTATGGCAAGGTGAGCGTCTCGGCTTCTGTCATGGAAGTCACGTCCGAAGCTGATGCCGGTCTGAAGATTCAATTGACGGCCAGGATTCACCTTCAGCATGGTTGGTTAAAAGCGGAGCCTCGTACATTGTCCGTCGACAGGCAAGTGGATTATCCTATGTGGAGGAAGCCATGGTGTGTTCAAAGAAGGGAGACTAGCGTATAGTCATGTTGAACGAAGCACCAGCACTCTTGACTCACGGAGCTCCTCAGTGGCCGCGTATGCGCTCTTCGCTCCGATGTCACGTTTGCGAGTTGTCGTTGTGATGATTCTGTCACCTGCTTGATCGCTGTATCATATTATCAGCCCTATAAGTGCCTTGTACGCCTCGCTGTCCCCTTTACTCAGATAAATATCCACCAAGCAAAGATTCGGCAGAGACACCTGCTTCTACACGGTCGATCAGTGAGCTTGTATACCTTTGACGAACCGATACATCGAAGGAAATGGCTGACCTGACTGCCTCTTAGGTTGAAGACCCATCACATACCACGTCCTCGATTTCCTTTACCACAGCAGTATCCCTACTCTCCTTACCACCATAGTCCCATCGAAAAGAAGGAAGAACAAGCTAGCCACATCATGACACCCACAGCTACTTACACGGAGACACTCACCGTCGGCTGGCCCACCGACACCACGCTCACCACCGTCATCACCAAGGTCAACACCTTCGGCACCGTCATCAGCACCGGAACCCTGGACATCCCCTTCACCCACCTGTACGCCGGTACGAGCATGATCCCCTTCCCCACCGGCAGCGTCACAGTCGTCCACACCTTCGCGGAGCCAGGCGCCAGCGCCGGCCTTAGTGGTGGCGACGTCGCCGGTATTGCTGTCGGACTTGCTCTGGGCGTCCCTCTGTTGGGCTTCGCGTGCTACATTGCTTACACCTGGGTCATGTGGTGGTGCGAGCGCCGCACAGCGAAGAAGACGGCGCTGTTGACGGAGGAGAGCGAGAAGGAGGCTCTGTTGCCGAGAGTGAGAACGAGCATGGTAAGCCAAATGCTCGCTGAACACAATCTCGAGCTTGCTGATGGGTTTGATAGGACCTGAGGTGGTGCCGGTGGAGAAAGTCTAGGGCGTGGATGTCGTGGGCAGGCAACAGTTCATGATCGTCCATCTGTAGGCGATGGCACTTCTTGTGTGTAATAGATGCTTTTAGTGCACCAACACATCTAAGCGTAGGAAAGCTTGGATGAACGTGTTCACCCAGAATGCGCTTAATAGTACAAGCAGCAACCAAAAGAGAGACGGAGAACTCCCTGTTATCGCCCACGAGCTAGCACTCTTGAGCAAATACACGGCGATGAACAGGACGAGGCTCATGATTTCTCTAGCAAAATCAGTCATGAACAGGTACAACAGTACAAGAAGCCCATCGCGGAATTCATCTAGTTCCCTCGTCCACTCATTCCCCGAGCCAAAACACTACCGAATATCCAACTTGGTTTATCCAGAGTACGTTCAGTAGCGCAAGACGCCACGGAGAGCATGGATGTCCTCTCTCTCCGTCCTCCTCCTCCCACTCCTCACGCACGCGGGAACACGACGTCAACCCCAGACGAAGGAGGCGATGAAGCGATGAGACAGACCACTCGCGACATGCCCAACAACCAGAAGCGCGAGAAGCAGAGCTGAGATCAGGCGACCTCGCCCTCTTTGCGTCGGTTCTGCGAGGGCATTCGACCCAAATCCTAGGAGACGACATGCTTCCCTGCTGGACTGCGAAACAGCCAATGCTGCGAACGATCCACCGCGTCCCCAGCAACCTTACCTAAAGCGTCGTTGCGGGGAGTCGGCCCACAAGTCGTGTGTATACTTACTGGCTCCAGGCGGGTAGGTAGCATTTGTGAGACACTGTGGCGTACATCAATGGCTAGTTCAGGTATACGTCGTGGCGGAAGGAGTGTGTGCTGTGCTCAGCGATCTCGCCAATTCGGGCAGGCCCTTTGCTGTTGGAGAGGCTTGGTGCGAAAGGCGCGGTGGAGATGGAGCAGGTGTTGGATGGAGGGTTGGGACGCGGGTGGATGGGGTGGTGGTTCGTCGGCAGTAGAGCGTTGCGTTATGTTGACTGTCATTTGTGGCGCCGTGGCTTTCTACTGGGCGATGGCATGCACTTGTGGCTCGAAATCTGTTAGGCAGTAGGCCGGAGAGAAGTGTGGCAAATCACATGCAGCTAGAGTCTGAAGGAGGAGGAGGAAAGAGTGGTGGTATTCGCCATAAACAGTCACGTACACGTACGCCTTGTCCGTTGCCCAATAAGTCGACCACCGCAGGAACTCTGCCATGGAGATTATAGCCCGTTTAGCCGTACCAGGGCTTTGCCCGTATTCAGTACACGCCTGGGACGAATTGGTAGGGCACATTGCGCTTGTATTCGGCCCACTGCGCACCATACTGTCCCAGCCGTCAGCAATGTCCAGCACGGCACGCACATCACGCCCACAACTTACCCGCTTCTCGCAATACGCATCCAGCACCGGAATGCCCCTGGCATTGAAGTCGTACGCAAAGAACGCCGCGACGATGGCGCCCCACGTCCACCCGGCTGCGGCGACCGCAAAGCCCGTCCGCCATAGCGTGTAGCCGAAGTAGTTGATGTGGCGGGACAGCGCGAACAGGCCGCCCTGGTAGCAGCGGCCCTTGTTGGCCGGGTCCTGCTTGAACCACTTGCGCTGCTGCTCCGACAGCGTCTCGATGATGATGCCCGCGGCGTACAGGCCCGTGCCGACGAGCAGCGGCGTCTGCGGGAAGTGCTCGCCGTTCACGGACGCCGAGATCAGCGAGCAGGTGAAGAGGAGCGTGTTCAGCGAGTTCATGATCGTATTGAACGCCGACACGCCGACCGCGGTTCCGGGCGGCAGCTCCTCGTTCGAGATGCCGACGAGCCAGTAGTTCTGCTTGACGGTGCTGCCGATGGCCATTGTGAGCAGGACGAGGCGGTATGGCGACAGGCCTAGCTGGTCGATGAAGCTGTTGGTGACAAGCGGCGGGCCCTGAGGGAGCGTCTGCCCGCCCAGCTTGTGAATGATGCTGGATCCCACGCCGTGCGCGAGGATCTGGTATTGGAAGAAGGGGTCGAGGGCGCGGAGGCCGAGGAAGAGACCTGTTCCAAGCGGCGAGGGTCGGTACACGCCTCGCTGGATCCTGTCGTTCTTGTCGCGCATGTGCGCGGCGCTGTCCGAGGAACTCATGGCTGCGGTGATGGACTCGTCGGTGGGAGGTTGAGTGAAGTGAAGTCGAGCTTCAGTGCTGACAAGAGCCGAGCTTGACATCGAGGGGTCCACATCAACAGCAACGGAGCTCGGAACGTGCAGACACCGGTGTTATTCTCCTATCAACAACGCAACATAGGAATTCACGCTGCTCACACTAGCTGTCCCTGATATCTTAGGTCGCCGTGAGTTGAATTGACACCATAACGACAATGAACCACCGCGGTTTGGGCATGCTACAATCGTTCCATCATATGCCACAGGGACCGCATTCAACGTCCGAAACACGCTCAACCCATGTCCAGTTCCCCCTGAAGCGATATCATCTCCCCAGTTCCACGCGCAAAGACACTTCTTCGATCTCATACCATTACGCCTCCTCCACCCCTCTCCACCTACCCATCCCATCCCATCGCATCCCAATCCCTCCATCTCATCCACTGCTAATGCCCCAGCGACCCACAAGCATCGGCAACTCACCGGGGCCCCTTCCCCCCAGTCCCACAATCCACACCTCCCTCCAGCGTCCTCTCAGCAAGCGGCCCCAGTACACCCTAGCCGGCAAGCGCAGATTCGCGAGCTCGGAGTGCGCGTTGGGGGATGTCGCGTAGAAGGCTTGGTCGCGCGGGGTCCAGAAGTCGCGGGTTTGGAGGGACAGGGAGGGACGGCCGAGGGGGATGGCTTTGGTTGTGAGGCGGAGGGCTTGGTCTGTAGTAGTGTCAGCGTTGTTTGTGTGTGTGATTAGGGGGGGCGGGTGCGTTTAGGGGGTCGAGGTGGGGTAAGGTGCATTCAGAGGTGGGCAGAGGGAAAGACGGAAGGATGGGACGATGTACGTACGACTGTCGAGAATCTGACATAGCTTCCTCACCGACATGATCTTCAGGGTGCGCCTGGGGTGGTCGTAGACGAGGATTTCGCGCGTGTCGGACACGTCGAGGTTGTATCTCGCCGCGCTCGGAGAGGCGGTGGAGGCCGTCGAGGCCGTCGCGTGTGCGTCTGAATGCGACATGGGAACGACTCGATAGTGGTTGCCGGTAGGAAAGTAGTGACGATAGGGTCGTGATGGTTATGATGAGGTTTTAGTTGGACGAACGAGCTTCAAAATTGACGACGATGATTCAAAGTGACGTTAAGATCTTCCGTGAGCGAGAGATCTCGACGTTGTGAAGAGGAGGTGATTTGGTGAACTATTAGAACAGCATTAAGCGCGACGTAATAACACCCACGAAACTTCCACGCTAACAGAGCCCCTAGACGCAGCATCAAGTGAGAGAAAGAACTTCATAAGCTCGTCAATACGAACAAGGGAGATACGAATAGTACACTGAGAGGAGCCAGCACTACAGAAAACGAGTCGTGCTCTTTGTCTTTTTCAACGGTCTCTCCACTCGGGTTAACACGTCTTATGCGCTCCACGCTCTAGCCAGACAACGAGGATGCTGTTGGGTAGAGGGCAGATTGAGATTCTGTCACTTAGCTACGACAAGTACATCTCTAAGATGGGACAGGGACGAGGCATGTGGATGTTGATGCAGCCTTATGCGCGAAAAAGGACAAGATTCCTCGGTTCTGGATGAAGAGGAGGGAGTGCCTGCCCCCCTGATGTCTGAAAGTGAAGTCCTGTCTTCTTGTTCCAAGCGAACAAAGCCTAGCCGAGTCGCCTACCTCAAGATCACACGACTTTAGTCAATGCACATTTAGAAGCCAAAATCCTATCACGAGACTGCTCTCATCTTGTCTGCTTCGTGTCTGATGGTAGATCAAAAAGTTGCCGATCAACATCTGGTGCATCCAACGAGAGAGATTGGTGCGTAGATGGACCGGCAGTCAAGACTGTTGACAGGAAGCGAAAGAGGATTGTCAGGATTCTCATGGAGGGCAATAGAAGAGAAGCAGGATGTGGATGAAAATGTTGCAAAACCGCACAAGGCCTGGAGTGTACGGTCTGAATTTGGAGAGACGAATGACACGGAATATGGTAGGCGAAACAACCTGACGGTACCTTTACGCCTTCCACAGACTGATCTCAATACGTTAAGAATGGGTATCATGCAGTCAACGAGCTCAGCTCGATCCAGTCCCTTTCTCCTAAACGCCCACTTCACTCACGCTTCCTACTTTCCTTCCACACAAACAAGTCCACTCACCACCGCCCCATCGCCCTTACACCCTCACCCAGTAGCGGGAGCGGGCGCCGCCTCGACCTTCTTCTTAGTCGCAATATCCAACTCGTCGAACTTCCATCTCACGAGCCGGATGTTGAGCCGCGCGACGTTGAAGACCTGCTCGGAAGGCGGGACAACCACGGCGAGGTTGGTGTTGTCGGTCAGGCGTGTGATGAAGAACATGAAGCGGCCCGTTTTTATCTGCAGCTCGGTGAAGTTGGCGCTGCCGGCGGGGATGCCGATGTGTTTGCTGTGAGCAGGGAGGGCGGTGTTAGCGTGAGAGATGATGCGTGTGGGAAGAGGTGCGAGAGCGAACGATTGGGGTTGGGGAGGACTGACGCGATGCTCTGCTTGTGGGTCTTGAGGATACTCGAGATCCGCTCGAACCGGTCCGTGTAGGGGTTCTCGGCTTCGACGCCTCGCGTGACGTGCGTGACCATCAGACACGTCGTCCTTTCGATTAGGATAAGTTCTCTGGCATCAAGGACTTCGGCCAATTGACGGAGTAACTTCTCGATCGCGCTGGCATTCGGAACAAGGTAGTAAATGACCTGCGTCCACGCCTTGTACAAGCTCTGGTCCCAGATACTCGTCGCCCAGAACTCGACGCCGTTAATTCGCTCTCCGTTCCGTCCGCTGACACCACTCGGGAAGCCTTCTCGCTCGCTGTACTTCCTTATGATGTCTGATCTCTCCAGGAAAATGCTGTGTCGGGTGTTGGCAGGCATGAGATCCATCTTGTGAATCAGGACGAAGATCTTCGCAGTCGGCGAGTGCTCGTGCAGCGCGCGGATGATGGATGAGTAGGATATGAGATCGCCCTGAAAATCGCGGGACTCGATGTCGAAGACGAATATGAGAGTGGACACGGCGGAGAAGACGTGCCCGCGCTGGGCATCGAGGTAGGACTCGGTGAACCCATCTTGGCTGTCGGGGATGTGAGCTTTTGTTCTGAGCTTTCCGAACTACGTTTGAGAACAGCCATAATGGCCGCGAGCGACACGATAGACTTGGGAATGTGATGTGATGCAGTCGCATCTGCGCTTCGCACGTAGGCCTTTCTCACGAACAAAGCGCTTCCAAAAACAACAACGTGCAGGTGTGAACCAAAGCCACTCACCCTCCACAATCCCACAAATTAAGCACCAAGCTCCCCATGAACCTGATGTTGCTATGCTCCACATCGATCGTCGCGCCCAATCTTCTAACATCCTTGGCGACGTAATTGGAGAAGACAATGCTCCGCATGGACGACTTGCCCGCTCCAGACTTGCCCATCAGCAACACTTTGCGCTGTTTCTGCCGCCGAGGTGCCAGGGACTGCGACGCCGTGGACGCCATGGGTGCTGCTTGTAGCGGTCAGGTGTCGGAGGTGAGGTTGTGGGATTTGGTGGGCTAACGTGTGCGTTGATGGAGCGCGGTTTGCGCGGAGTGGGAAACCCAGTGGTCAGGGAAGCGCCCCATGTAGCCGTCTCACGCGCGCGTGACTGTAAGAAGGGGTAATTGAGGTTGTACAGGAGTTGCGATTCCCCACATTCATAATAGTAACTTAGGTGTGCTTACGTTTTACACGAGCCAGGGTATGACGATGCAGCTCCGATATTGATAACGCCTGGTCAGTGCGCAGACGGTAGGCACGTATATATAGCCGAGCTGTGGAATGCGACGACGAGTGTCGAGGCAGCTTCACGTGTTTGGATGCGGGTGTGGAAGGGTTGCTCTGGACGCAGGTGGTCGATGCATGTCCCTTCTCTGTGCAGGTCCTATCTGAACAAGAATCGGCGCAGTGGTCTCCTAACTCAGATGGTACACTTTCATTCTCCTCGAACATGTAGTGGTCCAAGACTGTCTTAGCTAAGTAACAGCCACGTGAGCGAGTCGGAGACGCCACAAGCCTACACAGATCGCCAAGCGGGTAGGAAGCAAGATCGAGCCAGAAATCGGGTGAGACGCACGAAGCAACCGCCCCCTCAAGACATGTACAGTGGAGGGAACCCGGGGAGAAGAGGAGGTTCAGGCCTTGAAGGAAACGCAACAGATGGTCTTCTGCTCTAGGCATCCGTACTGCGAAGCCGACGTGAACTCCAAGAGCGTGGGAATAGAAGAAAAGTAGGGAACACAGGGGGGTATCTCTAGAAAACGGTTCCATCGGACAATATCATAATGGGCGGCTCCTTGGTGTTCGGCCTTGAGACTTCTGCAAGCTCTCTTCCTCCCTACGCTCCTGTCAGCTTGATTCGTAGCTTGGTGGTACGAGGACGTCCTACCTTCCACGTTCCTGCCTCCAACATCTGCGCCAGACTCAACTTCTCGCTGCCGTTCAGGCGTAGGAGCACATTGACCTCTGCAAGCAGTTCGTCAAGGAACCCAACTGTCACGGCTCTCCATTCAACAATGACGTCGTCGCTGGCCTCGAACGTCGGTACGACCTCGACGCAGTTTCCCCCTCTTCCAGCCACGTCCCTCCACATCTCAAGGCCTCTCCTCGCATCGAATTCTTTGAGTGTCAACAGCCCAGTGTCGACCAAGAGACCTCCATTCCTGTACTCTGGCAGTCCCGTCAGTAACTCCGAGCCTGCCCACTTTACACCCAACAATTTCGTCATAGGCACCATCAATGAGTAAGTAAGCCATTGCGTGAGTTTGTGGAACGGTACGATGCTCTCCCAGGGGTGCGTGGGGTGCGACGGCATCACAGAGCAAGGCCATGCGTCGCCAAGAGGTATGTTATCGATGGTTGTACGGCTCGCAGGCCATATGGAAGAGAGACCATCCATGAGGACGCCCCACAAGGTAGGTACAAGAATTATAGGAACGGAGGAAGCTCGAGTTGATGGATGGGAGAGGAGATAGTCTTGTACCGTTGTCAGATCCTAACCGGTAAAGTACCGCGCACCTCACATACCTAGCATACCACCAGGCCTAGCCTCGGGGCCGAACATCTCCTGATTTCGCAGCGCATCTGCCAGCCTGATCAAGAGGTTTGTTCGGCCTTGCAGACCTTCGATGGGATTGTGTTCGGAAACTTGCAGTCCCCCAGCCATTGCCATAACGTCTAATTTCTTCAGACCAGCGCTGTCTACTTGACAAGGGTTGTTTGGATCGCTGCTGAACATGCCCTTCTTGAACATCTCGAGACTAGCGACTGCGAGTCCTTCACTCCGTCGGTAGACTTTGCCAGATTCCTTACTTTTGTACTGCCATTGGGTGCCGGCGCCTGCGTCAAGGAGTACCGAGACGAGAAACAGGTCTATCAAGCGGCGTGTGCGCTCTTGGGCGTCGACTGTCGAAGCCCAGGATCCCATGAGCTGGTCAATTCGCGGTCTGCCACCGACTTTGAAGTGCTGCCAGCGTCCATGAGGTGGGATGGAGGCGTAATCAGGTGCATAGTCCCGCTGTGCAGCAATTGTGTCAGCGCGACTCCACCTTGCGCACTGGCGACAACGTGATCACCAACCTTGATGATCGACACAACGTAACTTGCAGTGTCCTGGAATTTGCTCAGATCAACGTGAAAGTGTTTCAATTGGTTCTTCTTGGCCTTTTCGAGCACAAATCTTGACCTCTCTCTAACAGAGTGCACGCTGCGCAGGTACGCTGCTGGGTCCAGCGCGGGATCGGGTGCTCTCGGTATTGGGATGTCTAGGACGCTGCTTGCACCGAGCGATGAACCGTTCATTGTCTTGCTGGTGGACATGGATGGAGACCTGGGGCCATTGGAGAAGGCGGACTGGCTGTTTGGGCCTTTGTTGTTAGGCTTCGAATTCTTGCGGCTAAAGAGTCCCATTATGTCGTTCGTGAGCCACAGTAGCTCCGCCCGCGGGTAGCCAGGGAGTTGTAGCTTCGTGCAGGGAGGAGGTGTCGGAGGAAGTCAACTCATGGAGTGATGGGCGTATTTGCAAACGATGAAAGCAGAGCTCTCTAGAGCAGCAACAGATAGCGAGGAAGCAGAAGAGAGTGCGACGGAGTTGGGCAGCGGGTCGAGCCTGATAGCTCTTCGGCTCGGGAGGGGTTGGAATGAATGTTTGTTGAAGGAAGGACAGCGTCTGCTC
>AYQD01000206.1:0-13890 GCA_000504465.1 Cryomyces antarcticus CCFEE 534 | reverse complement strand
GGAGGCACACTGGGAGGCACACTCACACTACCCAGTCCCCAGTCGATGCTGGCAGCAGTGTTCAAAGCCGAGGGAGGACTCGGCCTGCAGACACAAAGTCTCACCTAGCCGCATATTACTGTATGTGTATGTGTGTATGTGTGTGAAACGGCTAAGCCATCGGCGCGTTCAGCAGCTCTCCCATAGGTCGTCTTTCGACTCGCTCCCTGCTGCCGCTCACGCCAGCAGGGCATATCGCGTTCCAGCTCGATGCTCCACATCTCCGTGGACATGCCTTCTTTGGGCTGGCTGCCGTTCGTACCTTCGTCCCTTCGTCCCTTACTCTTCACCGCCTCTCCCTACTGGATCCACGTGGGCCTGTTCTGGCGTCCCGGTGACATGAATCCTGCAATCGATCGAGCAGAGCCAGGAGGGCATTGATGCTCGCTTTGTTGCCCGATTGTACTGAGCAACAGAAGAAGTCGCCAGAGGAACACAGTGTTCCTACGTTCTGACTCTTCATGGATCTGACATTCCCTAGCTCGATGTAACAGTCAGCGATGCAAGCGTGAGCAGAATTGCTTCTTGTAGCTGGTCTGGACCAGAACGTCCGTGCCATCATCCTTTGGATCGCAGTCAACGCAACGATGGGGGACTTCCATAGGTAGAGGATCTCACGTCTGACCTATGCTCTGTGCCGCTGTTGCTCTGGCACATGAATTGGCGCTGCATACACGTCCCTCTTATTGAAGCCAAGTAAAACGCATGTGTACGTGGAATCGAAGACGCCCTGTGATGGCGCGCAACGAGAGTCGCCGGACTTTCCTCTGAGATTGCTCAAGCCTACCTGGCTGCATGTCCTTGCAGGGAGTCGTGTAGTGTCAATTTGCATATGTCTTCTACAGAACCGCCGCATGAGCAGCGATTCCCAGCGATTCCCACATGCAAGGAAACTACAACCGTTATGCCCTGATGTTCTCCCCGACTTTCCGTTACTTTCACGCAGCAATAGACACGCTTTGTTTCTTCTTCTTCTTCTTCTTCTTCTTCTTCTTCTTCTCGTGCCTACATTGCATCCAATTAACGTTGCCAACGTAGCAAATCCTCCTTCCTTCGCAGCTACCGAAATAGACCCTACTCGTCAAAAGTCATGCGCTTCACTGTTTGATGCATGGGACAAAGTTTCCAGCCAGCCTCGGCGGCGGTTCCAGTGTTGAGCGGTTACTCACTCATTTCTGAGGTAGCTGTTCATCACTTTCCCATGATCGCCTGATCAGGCTCATACCCTCTCTCATTCCTTCGACCGTGGCACGAAGCTGGCTCTGTAGCGGCCCACTCCTTACTTGGTTCTTTGCTCCAGGCTCCTACCTCTTTGTACTGCTGCGCGAAGATGAAGGCGTTCTCTTGTCATCTGCTTCTACCATATGTGTAACACTTCGTCGAGAGACGACCTGGGTCCTCTTAGAGCTATGCTGGCATCTCCATGTCCTTGTATTGCGGGTTCAAATACAATGAGCCGACGTTCTTGCAACCCACTAGTTCGACAGTATAGGCGGACGCCATTGCTCACCGACCATACTCCCCGGATCATGTAGGACAAGACGTACATACTCCACAATACCCCGGGAATTCCTAGATATTGCATTTGAGCCCGCTATACCCGCTGCCATTGTTGCAGAAATTTCCACTTCCTACGCATTCATGTCCATGACTCCCGGCTACCAACCCATACACGTCCCTTTCGAGTAAGCGCTCTCCTATGGCTGTTGACGATGAACTTAAACCCAGTGACCGCTACTGCATCGCGGACTTCCACTCACCTATCTGAGAGCTTTGAACCCAGCCGCTTGACGCCATCGGGCGTGGTCTTGTGTGACTCCTCTCAGACATGCCCAGCCTCACGGAGATGGAGATGGCTATACTAGACATCTGCTTTGTGCCATGTCGAACAGGCCTAGCTGCATCAGCACTGCTCCAGCCGTCGCCTCACCTAAGCCCAGTAATTCAGACTTCATCGAACTTCTCTCCTCGAGACGCAACGGCAAGACAATAGACTGAGCACGTGACCTGCTCAGTGGTCAGGTTCCCCACCGCAGCACCTTTGGTGTCTGTAAGCAGCAGTACGAGGACACGAGGAGCAGCCGAGATTTCAGCCAGTCCATCGTCTGTGCGTGTCCGTAGCAGGATGTTCAGAGCGTTCGAACAGATCAAGAAATTCACGTGATGAGCTCGACGTCGGCTAGCGACGGCTCAATCACTTCAGTTCTGGTTCGACTTGTCCCTTCACACTTTCAACGACAATACTGCTTCGAGTAATTACGCTGTGCTACAGTATCAGCAACATGTCTTCCAAAACGAAGCCCGCACTCCCACCTGTGGTCATGGATTCCATAGTCCAGCAGATCGGCAACACGCCTCTCGTCCGTTTGAACAAGGTCCCTCAGTCGCTTGGTATTGAATGCACCGTATACGCGAAGATGGAGATGTTCAATGCAGGCGGCTCAGTCAAAGATCGCATTGCGCTTCGTATGATCGAAGAGGCAGAGAAAGAGGGCCGTATCAAGCCCGGGGACACGCTGATCGAGCCCACATCTGGAAATACGGGCATTGGGCTGGCTTTGGTGGCCGCAGTGAAGGGCTACAGGACTATCATCACCTTACCGGAGAAGATGAGTCCGGAAAAGGTCGCAGTCTTGAGAGCTCTAAATGCAGAGATCATCCGGACACCAACACAAGCGGCGTGGGATAGTCCTGAGAGTCACATTGGGGTGGCGAGGAGATTGCAGAAAGAGATACCGAACGCACACATACTGGATCAATACGGCAACCCGAACAACCCGTTAGCTCACGAGTTGGGCACTGCAGAGGAGATATGGGAGCAGACTGGTGGCAAGGTCACTGCCCTGGTTGCAGGAGCTGGGACTGGGGGAACAATCACCGGTCTGGCTAGGGGACTGCGGAAGCACAACAAGGACGTCAAAATCATTGCTGCGGATCCTTACGGGTCGGTGCTTGCCCTCCCAGCGAGCTTGAACGACGAGCACGCGAATGAGTCCTACAAGGTTGAGGGGATCGGCTACGACTTCATTCCTGATGTGCTGGACCAGGCAAGTGTGAATACGTGGTATAAGACAGATGACCGGGAGTCCTTCCAGTACGCGCGACGATTGATATGCGAAGAGGGCTTGCTCGTGGGCGGAAGCAGCGGGAGTGCGATGGCTGCCATGGTGAAGGGAGTGAAAGAGCTTGGACTTGGTAAAGATGACGTTGTGGTAGTCATATTACCAGACAGTATAAGATCATATCTCAGTAAAGTAAGTTTGTCCGGACGCCATGCTGTGGTTGCCTGTCGTGTTAGGACTACAGACTGACTCACTGTGAACAGTTTGTGGACGACGACTGGCTCGCAGCAAACGACCTCCTTCCACCTTCGCCACCTATCACAGCACCCTCATCGCCTGCGCTGAAAGCCAATGGCTCGTCGAAGGACCGCTTCCAACGTGCCACAATACGCGACCTTCGCCTGAAACCGGTCACTACTGTTTTGGCCAACTCTCCTTGCGCCGATGCCATCGAAACGATGCGCGACAAAGGCTTCGACCAGCTGCCCGTCAGCTCGCCCAGCAGCAACAAGCTCGTTGGTCTCGTCACTCTAGGCAACCTTTTGTCGTACTTGAGCAGCGGTCGCGCAACAGCGACTTCACCCGTGTCGGACGTCATGTTTGATTTCACAAAGTTGGGCGAGGTGGTGACCGATCCGAAAGCCATTTCGCTCAATACGCCAACCGAGAAGAAGCAGCACGCCACGACCGGTGAGGGCGAGTCCCATCCAAAGCGTAAAGAATTCGTGGATATCACTCGGGACACTCCGCTCAGCGCTCTGTCCAGATTCTTCGAATGGAACAGTGCTGCTATTGTCACGGAGAAGAACGGACATGGCGGTATGACGGCAGTCGCCGTGGTGACGAAGGTAGATCTGCTTTCCTGGCTGGTGAGGCAGGGCAAGAGCAGCGGTGACTGAATGTTGAGCGTCGTGGTATCGTCCGGAGTTATATGCGCCAAGGCAATGGGAGTGGAAAGGTAGCACGGCGCATAGGGTGGAGTGGGAGGGCATGGGTGAGCACTTGGCATGGGTACGGCACCAGTGACGGTTACATCGCCAGGCGTTCTGGACGGAGCGATCCCGGTCAGCACCGCAGAGCGGAGTGGAGTGTGGGAGTCCAGGAGGATATCTTCAACAGTTTCCTTCCGATCGTCGTCAGCGTAGCCCGACTCGTAGCACTGATCAACTCCGCTACCGGCATCATCCCCTTTAGCTGTCGACGATCAGGCCGTATGTTCCGGCATATGCAAGGCACTGTTAATTAGCCGCAACGTCCAACTCACCTCCGCCGACCAGTTACGTGAGCAGTATCTCGGTACCGAAGGAGGCCCCGCGTCGCTGTTGCATGCCGCTGCTGCTCGTCTATACAACCCCAACTCGGCCGATTATCGAAAGCCATGTTGTCTGCGAGACCACACATGCTGCCACTGCTACCCCGCGTTCGTGAGTGGCTTCGTCCACGAAGCATCATTCCCCTCCCTCTAACCTAGTACTGCAACACTGGGAACGCATATGAGCCAGGAGAGAGACGTGCGAGATGGAGGAAGACAGCCCAGCTGGACACCACTATGGCGAGACTGTCCATCCTCTCCGTCCTGTTCTTCGCGGCAGCCTCGCTGTCCGCGCCTAACTATGGCAAGAACAACAATCCTCCGTGTCGATTCGCACCCCTCTACTCGCAAGACGATGTGCTCGAGCACCCCCACGACTTCGCTCGGGACTTTTTGTACTGGGAAGGTCATTTCCACCAGAACAATGTCGGGTACAACACCGCGAATGCCATGACCTATGATGGCACACTGCTCGACCCGACGACGGGGTTGGCGACGGAGAAGCATCCTTTCAGTGCGGCGAGCAAAGAGGTGTGTAGTCTATGCCAGCAGTGCGCGGCAGCATGCTCGTTCTAGAATGGTACTCTACAATTGCAACACAGTACTGATCACTCCGGTACTATACACAGAGCATCCACATCATGCTCCTCGCGCACGCCCTCGACGGCGACGCAGACGCCGCACGCTTCCTCGCTCCGAACCAGTCCAAGGAGGCGGCGCAGCGACTGGCCTTCCAGATCATGCAGACGAAGCTGAACACGTACCTCACCTTCAACGCGACCTATCCCGGCTTCGGCGGTTTCCTGCCGTGGTTCCTCGCCGACAAGACGGTGCTGACGCCCACGCTCGACTGGGTGAACCGCGTGCCGGCGCTCGACAACGGCGAGCTCATCTGGGCCGTCTACGCGGCGGTCGAAGTGCTAGGTGAGAGCTCGCAGAAGGAGCGGAAGGACCTGGCGAAGGGGTGGCAGCGCTGGCTAGACTATACCAAAAGAAATGCGGCGAGGGTGTTCTATGCTGGCGCGGGGACGGTGTGTGCCGTTACCACGATCAAGGATCAGGCACTTCCGGTGGGAGATGCAGGACAGTCTTATAAGTGTGAGGGGAGCGGGACGCTGAACGACCCGTACGAGGGAGGTTTGTGTCGCTGTGCTCGGCGGGATTTTGGGGCGCTGGCTGACCACCATGTCAGAACTGTTCATGTGGTGGCTCTACTTCTTTGGCGGGCTTTCGAACGCCGACAAGCAAGCATTGCTGGCTGTCAAGCGGCCACAGCTCGTTCGCAAGGAGTACCAGATGGGAAACATCGGGCCCATCACCGTGCAAGAAGGTGTGCCTGGCTCCGGTGTCCGTCCTACCAGCAATCCAGACCGACTGACAAATCCCCAGGCTTCTGGTTCTCCGCGCACGAGCAATGGAAGCTGCTCGAGCTGCCCTACCTCTCGATCCCGCTCGTCCAACGCCTCTTCCTCAACGCCGAGCGCGTGCGCACCTGCAACTCCGCCATCCAGCATATCCCGGGCATGTTCGCATCCGTCAACAATTCCACCGACTCCTCCGGCCAGATCATCGGCTACATCTCGGACGCCGGAATCCCGTCCATCTCGAACCAGACGACCTTCGAGCTCGACGTCGTCACGCCCTACTCCGTCTTCCCCGTCATGCTGTTCGACCGGGGCGTCGCGTTTGCCTGGTGGCTCGACATGGCCAAGGGGAAAAAGATGCAGAATCCCTACGGCAGCACGGAATCGACTCGTGTGGATGGCACGGCGGTGTCGAGCTTTGTGAGCTGGGACAGCAAGATCACGACCGTTGTTGCGTATTTGGGCGGCGTGGCCGAGTTCGCGGCCAGCAAGATGAAGCGTGATGCCATCTACGACGAGTTCATCGACGTCACGCAGGTGAGCTTTTCCAGTCCGACGCATGCGCAAGACTGAACGCGACTAATTCGTCATACAGAGGGAGTACGAGATGAAGTTCTCGCAGCCGCTGAACGGCGAGCGACAGCCACCGTGCTTGCCCGCTGCGACGGTGCCGGATGCGGGACTCGTCGATTATACGCAGTGTTCGAAAGGCTCTTGAAGAGTCGGGTTCCTCGGACGCGGGTGTTTGATTCCAGCGCGTCTCTTCAACACGCCGATCAGCGGCGTGTATAGCAGCTACAATTGCACGTATTGGGACGTCGAAAGCCTTCCGACCTCTGCCGATGCCGGACGACACTTCGGTCCTCTTTGAGTGCTCTGCACGCGAGCCGTTCGCATAACCCCCTTGCGCTGTAATCTGCCACCGAAGCCCGACGTACAAGCGCGTGGCTGTCGTAGCAGAGGTCCTGCGTACGTAGGAGCCATCACCTCCAGGGGCGAGTGGATCATGACAGACGGTGAAGAAGAACTTGGAGGACGAGGCGCATTCGAGGGAACACGAGCGAGGTTCATGGGCGCGAAGATGTCGGTACTGCAGAATTCTCCCGGGGCTCCCTTGAACGAGTGGTTGCAGTGCGCTTTCGAGCAGTGGGATGTATGAACAGAGGCATACGTTACAACCCCTCAGCAGGGGGAGCGTGTTGTTCGTGCGGAGAAAGCAGCAGAGCATGGTGGATGCCGTGTTCAAGGAGGCAGAAGCCGAGCTTGTGGATTTGGAATGGAGGCGCTCCATCTCTGTGAGACAGATAACGACAGATAGCAAGAGCGAATCAAGTAGATACAAATCCTCAAGATCCAGGAGCCTGGCCGTTATTCGATCCCTACAACTCCAGCTCGCCGCACGTCAGATGGTGATGGAGTAGCCTACTGACGTTTTGTCGTTTGAGGAGAGCGAACGACTAGTAGTGGAGCGGATTGTGAGCCTGTTGCTTCTTCGAGGCTCATGCAATAGGCCTGCCAAGATGCTACGATTGTATTGCTAACGGCCTCCACGCTGGGCGGGAACACGGTTCCAATCGTAGTCTGGGCTGCTCCCATATACCATCGGGCCATCGCCATCGACATCGGAATGTTCAAGACCATCGGATTCCGTTTCCGTGCCCTTCTCGGTCTTGGTGTTCCCGTCTTCCAAAGTCCAAGAGCTGAAGATGCCCTTTATCTGTCTTATATCCTCCCCTGCCGAGTCGCGCGGCTTCACCGTGCGTTCTTCCGTCCACTGCCTGATGGATCGAATCATGGGTGGATAGTCCTCGTCGTTTGGCAACCACCAGCGTCTGACGTCTTCGCCCCAGTGGTAGGTTAACCGTTCGCGGAATGCGGCCGGGTAGATGTACCTGTGTATCTCGTCAGCAGCCGGCCAGTTCCCGCCGTCTTGATCGCTGTTCGAAGCAGCTCACCCGTGGGATTCGATCTTTGCAAACTTCCTGCGACACCACGTCATATGTTTTTGGTCCTTGGGCAGAATCAGGCTTGCTATACTGAGCGTGGCTTGCGCTGCTAGAATTGCCCCCGGAAGCTTTTGCTGATAGTACTCGAGTACTTCAAACATCTTGCACATCTTGAATGCCAAAGCCTCCGTTTCTGGTGAAGGGGTCTTCCGCTCGACAGTCGCAAGCTGGAACCTGAACATGAGATCTATGGCCCAGAAGTCGATGAGCGCGTAGTTGGTGGTGAAGAGGTCGTCCCCATACAAGAAGTTTGGATCGAAAGGGTCCACGATGTCAGCTGGATCCCGGCTGGCAGCGCCCGGAAAGTCCTTGATGTGCTTGCTGGGGTCGGTCATTATTGGGCTCCTCGTACCCTCCCATGCGGCAAGACTTGCGCTCAGAACCTCAAGTTCGCCTGCAAATTCCCCATCGTCTATCACCCCCTTGCTCTTTCTTGCAAAGAGTGCTGCAACATCAGTTGCCAGCAAGCGAGAGTTGGACATCGTCTCTTCGTAGATCGATCGAAGGTCATGCGGATTATCCCGCACCTCTCGGAGGTAATAGTCGTGGCAAGCTGCGAACCACTCCCTGCTCAGCACTGTTTCGGAGCCAGACATGATACCCGCGAAAAGGTCAAAACGAATGTACCAGCATATGATCCTTCGAAGTGTCTCATTCTGCAAGATGGTCCTCGGGGTATACAGCTCTGTCAGAATTTCGTATGCAGCCTTCTGGTGCCCAAGTAGGTTTACCCAGTCCCCGAGAAACTCCTGGTAGTTATTAGCATCTCTCCACATCAACCAACTGAAGATCGGCAGATAATGTACCTCCATAGTAGCTAGCTGCAGCATCGTGAGTATCGTAGCTACAGTGTGTTTCTGGTTTATCTGCAGAGACAGTCTCAGTAGAGACACGGACCTGTTGTAGTAGCGAAGGAAATCTTGTATCTTGCCGTTAGGCTTTGTCAGTGTGTGGTGATATGCCGCAAAGCCAACCACTGCGTATAGAAGCGGTTCGTTTTCGATAGCTATGTCTAGCAAAGTCGTACGTAGGAAGTCACCGCCATCGAACGTAAACGCATAATGATGATAAGACAGGTGCGTACGATGGTAGTTCAGGTAGAACTGCAGATCAGAAGGAAGATCCGATAAAGATCTGCCAGCACGACCAGCCTTCCTACTTGACTGCTCAGATGGTCTGCGGGGAGGTTTGTGTCTTGAGCGGGGTTGCAACATAGTTGTCGAGCCTCCGGTAGGAAGTGACATACTTCTGCTGCTGGAGGAAGAAGGCGGACCCGAGGTCTCTCGGCCTTGGATGGGCGCGGAGTGAGGCGCACCAGGCAGTCGTGCAACATCTGATAACGCAACCTCGGCGGGCTCATCTTCGTCCATGATGGGAGGCAAGTTTTGTTTTGCACCCCCCTCGCCTTCGTCAGCAGAGGAGCTGGAGCCGCTGCCTGGAGCAGAGGACCTCGATGTCGAAGAGCTGTGACCAGACTTGCCACGTTCGAGGGGCTCCGGGTAGACGCAGTTTCTGCTATTCTTTCGGCATCCTATCGTTCGGAGGCGATCAGCGGTGCTGCACTCCCACGGCTGAGGGCGACTCACTCTCACATATGGGATGCGTCTCATCGCACTGTCCAAGTCGCACATGTAAGCTGGCTGAAGAGCAGCGTATCCCGTAGCAACATCATACCTTGACTCTCCTGGTCCTGCAAGTATAACAACCACTCCGAGTCCTGCGATGCTTCACATGATCGGCGCTGCTCGACTGTCTGCGCCTTGATTTGGCGGCGATTGGTTGACCAGGTAGGATCGAGTGGCTTCCGTCTTCGAACCCGGGGTAGTTGCTCAGAATTTCGGACGACGTCGGTTGAAGCGGGATGGCTCCCGGAAGGAATGCCTCCGGAGGCAACATGGGTTGGTCATTCATATAGAACTGGGATACATTGGGGAGCCCATGGTGATGGCCGGCCATCATTTGGATAGGCTACGCAGAGCAAATGTTGTTGTTGCAACCCTAATACTCCACGCATGCCTGCTTGTCGAAGTGTAGATCCCGGAGTGAGTATGACTGGAGAGATAACTGGAAGGTGATGGGAAGAAGGCGCCTTAGTAGAAGTCCAAGATTCGAAACCCGGACGTTCTTAGAGAGCTGCTATGTTGAAAGTAGCCCAGACAATCGTGCAGGTCTGCTAGCCCAATCCGCAACTGGAGGAAGCTGGGTATATGGACCTGGCGCCAACACCTCGAAGACTTCAGGTCGGGCAGGTCAGGCCACTGGACGCATGTAGTACCTGGCTTTGTAATTGGATTGGATGATGGCAATGAAACTCCGTGCGCAGCATGAAGGATCAAAACAGCTACACAGCAGCAACGCTCTGCCTAAAGAATAGTTTGAGGTCTCGCTCCAACGACAAGGAGCGCGGCAGGTCCCGCTGGGTCCTTCAACCTCGAAGATGGCCACTACTGCTCGGCCTTGGGTGCCCTTCCGACGGTAATGACGGATGTTCAGAGGGGTCGGTACAAATCGCACGATGTGTGCCTGCTGGCTGTGAGCAAGGGCAGCCCCTACGAATGGTGACTTCTTGACAAGGAGATGAATATTAGCGGGAGGCGATCTCCAGTGCAGACGTCGGCCGCTTGCCAAAGGAAAGGTGCGGCACGACGGCCGCAGAGCTGCAGATTGTGGAAAGAGAAGGACCGCTTGTGCCGCCTTACCAATGGTGCTGCGTCCAGGCACACCGTAGAGAGATATCAATGTTAGTTCGTGCGTGTGGGAGCGAAGTTGCAGCACATCCTGCTCGCATGCGTATCACAGAGTCCACATTACCGCAGAATACCTTATACCACGATCGACCTCCATGACTGGGACGATTGAGAACTCCGTCACAGACGTGGCTGGCAATCACCAACACAGCTCTCGGACGAGCAACTTCTCCGACGTAGGTTTGGACACCAGCGACATTGAAGGGCACGCTAACTGTTACTAGCTGGAACACCCACTTTCTTTGGTGATTTTTTCGCCCATTGCTGGCCCATTCTGTAACAGGATGCACCGATCCTGAAGAGTCTAGATTCCCTAAAACTTCTTGGTACAGCGGAGAGTGAGACTTTCTGTGCAATAAGCACTTCAGGTACCTGGCGAGTATCTGGACGGACCAAACACTGCTGCACGACTAGTGGAAGCCTCCCTTATGGAGTACAGTAGCGTCAACGCCCCCAATCTGTAACAGGCCGAAACAAGTCTGACAGGAGCTTAAGCAGATCTAAGTGGTCCGTTTGCCGTCTGTCCCAGCGCCACCTGCTTGAAACTGTTTCTTCGACTGCCGCAACCCTTGGGCTGTCGTAAGGGTTCAGCGCGTCTAGGCTGTGCTGCTGTGTCTTCTCCACCATCTGGGTCGTCCAGCAAAGTGTCTGTCTATCGGCTTGTGATTTGCCTCAGGTCTGCGATGACCAGGACTCGATTTTTCTCTTCATCGATTGTCTTCGAGCCAACAATGTCGATAGCGCTGGAGCCTTTGATTGGATGGCTTTGCCAGGTGCCGTAGCCTTAGAGCACGAGGGTGGGCTGCGCGGAGAGTCCACGTTGATAGCGGTCACAATCAACCACGCTGTTGGGCAGCACTTGAGACAAGAGGGCGCGATGTCTGACATTGTGTAACCAAAGGACCATGTCGCAAGGAGCCGTTCCATTACAGTAGATCAATCCCACGTGTTGAACAAGCCTGCTCCCTGCAAGCAGTGAGTGGCGTTTGTCTAAGGACGTGGGATTCATCGGCCCATTAGTTTAATGCCGATTCAGGCGCATCACTTAGCATCGTTCATCTTGATCCTGAACGGAGTCGACGAATGCGGACAGTCGATGCGGCGCGAGCCTGCTCAGCGAATCTGATGCTCCCACCTTGAAGAGTTGTACTCGGATCCGGAAGTCGACTAATGTCCTTGTTCCGCACATTCACTGCCGGCGTGAGATGTGGAGATGATTCACCGCCCTGGGAGAGACGACTACAGGTATCCCGAATGTTGAAGGATTCAACCACGACAGGCGGCGGAAGCCTCATCGTCTACAGCCCTAAATGCACCTTGCGGAGGGGTTGCTCACGGAAGAGGCCTGTGAAGGAGCATCACCATCTAGATCGTTCTCTCGACGTTGAACTTCGAAGGCCCACAGAGCCACAGCCGTTTGAGAGCTGCTGAAGGGGCGCAGCGCACAGCCAGAGGGAGTCTAGTTTTGTGGGGAAGGCAAAGCCACTGGTTGCCTGGCCGGGCGCCACCGATCCAGAGAAGCTCACGGGCGTTGATGGCTTTTCTCTAGCTCATCCTTATGCAACCCAAAGGGCAGATCATATCGTGGAAGCTCTGTCCATCGCACCTAGAACGGTAAGCCGTGAGAGCGCTTCTTATCCAAGATCATGTAGATGATCATCTTGCTGGCCAAAGAAGGATTTGCAAGGTTTCTTCAAAAGTCTCGGCGTCCTAATTAAAGCTTGAATCTTACCGATTTTACCGCTGCTACCACCAGCGAATGACGGTCAATCAACTCAGTCTGTCGACGAACCTTCAGTATTGCATAATCCATCGTACAGGGTCACGAGGCTGCGCAAACCGGTGTCTCTTGCGCAGATGAGCCTTTCCGTGTGTCCTCGACCAAGGAAGTGATCAGCATCAGCTTGATGGCGGAATGGCATCGCCATGATCGTTGAGTACTGGGTGGTTTGTTGCTTCCGAATCGTGTGGTCTAGACATCTCGAACTCAAGCATCGCCTCTGCATCCTTGTCTCCCTAATCTTAAACTCGTACCATTTTCCTCTGTAGAGACTCTGATAGCGAACTTGCATTTTCTGAAACTCCGAAAGCAAGCCACAAGACGGACCATCGCAGGTGGAAGGTATGGCCCGTCGTGCCTTGACGACCGTTTTCTGCAAGCAGAGCAACAACAGGCTTAGTGGCGGCTCCATTGGGCTTTGATTGAGTTGGCAAGGTTGAAACGTCCACGTCCTCCCTTGCTTCAGCTGTGGGGGCAGACGGCAGACGGAGTCTCAGTCCGCCAGCTGCCCGTTGAGTTGAATTAGCGCTGGATGATATTGTACATGTACGCTGGTGATGGACCTCACCAATGAACTACATGGTGAGACTCCCTTCCCTGTCGATATACCCCTCTCATCGTCCATTCCGTTTGCGAAACCACCCCTCAATACCCTGTTACACCTGCCCCACGCCTCATTTGTCGCACACTATCAGACTCTCGCAAGCCATGCCATACGACGCCATGTCTACGGGCAGCATGACCCAGAAGAGCCCCGCTTCAGTTGGAAGAGCTCCAAGTCTGGACTCAACAAGTGTTGGGACATCAGGATAGCGCAGATCTCTGAGGGCGGAAGGGGACCGATCGGAGGTGAAGGGCTTCCGTGGGGTCACCGATTACTTCCCACGCTGGGAAGACTGAGCCGTAGTCCATCGTTCCATACTCGCAAGGGCAAGAAGGCAAGTGGCGCGGAAACATCGGCTTGCAATTTGTACGGGATTTCCTACCTCCCTCGCCGCTGAGAGTCGGACTCAAATTGCAAGCCGAAGCTTCCGTGTCACCTTACCCTAAGGTTACTTGCACATCGTTGGTTCGAGACCTGTTGTAGTTTGGTGGTCACAGGCGTCGAGAATTCCTCGGAGTGAGCCTCAGACTTGTTTCTCCTGATCCATCGTATTCCACTTCGTCGAGACAGGCATCCGAATCGCAAGACAGTGGACTGGGCGTACGTGGCAGCTCTTCTACTTTCACGTCCTATCGTCCCTGGTCTTGACATGGCTTTTCGAACGGTGTTGATAGCACCGACGTCGAGGCGACTCTGTCAAAAGACAGGAGTCCGACAGGCGTAAATTGCGCCACAGACTCTCCAACCCTCCACTGCATCTCATCCAGGTTCTCCATCACGTCTCTTACGAACTCACACCCTCTACTCTCCCCATAGGCATGCCATCGTTCGACTGCATAAGCCATTGTCGTCCAAGTGCGAACGCATCACTGACCAAACAGCGAGCGAGTTCCTCACTTGCGTAATAGACGTAGGCTCTTGATAAACTCTTGCCATTGAACCACGAGCACGGCCCGCACACTCTGAAAACAGCATG
>AYQD01000205.1:0-13928 GCA_000504465.1 Cryomyces antarcticus CCFEE 534 | reverse complement strand
TTCGTTACAATTCCTATCGTCAGCGAGTTTTGCGCACATCGACGTGCCTGTGCAGAGAGAAGAGAGAGAGAGAGAGGGAGAGAGAGAGAATGAAAGGCGTGAGCGAGTCGGGAGCAGGGCGCAAAGAGGAGAATCGAGTGGGAGGGGGCAGCGATGGCAATAATCCCACATTCCACTCGGCGCCTGTAGCTCCGAGGCGTCTTCCTTCAACCGGGCGGGCGTCTCACAATCCACGAGCATCTCTTTCTTTCATCGTGCGAAAAGGCGCAGGTTCTGGCGGGCGCTGTGCGATACGATAAGATACCAAACCAACACGAAAAAGCTCTTGCTTTTACCCTTCACTTTTACCCTTCACGCCTCTGTCCCCCGCTCCGTTCAGACCATGTGCGCCTGCCACGCCGCTGATGCCTGTCGTAGGACACGTGTGTGGCCCGAGTGGCGTTCTACGTACATCTACGGGGAGCAGGTGTTGAGGCACGAGAGGGGTGTCCATGGACGAGATAGAAGGGTTTGATTGTTCGGGACGCTACGGTCCCGACAGCATGAAACCCGCGTTGCACGTGTCAGCGGATACGACCAGACCGCCTCGCCTCGCCTCGCCTTGCTGCCGTTTTCTCATCGTGGGTATCATTCCCCCGCCCTACGCGCCTTCCCGCACCCACCATCCAGCGGCCCCCGTATCGGCCACGGCCCGATGGCGCACCTCACAGCTTGCTGGCGCAGCACACGTCGCCCTTCCCGTCGACCGTGGCCTCGACACCGCTGGCGGGCTGCCTGTGCGCCAGGGCCTGGGCGTCGCCCAGCAGGACGCTGCGGTTGGAGTCCTGGCTGCTGGGCGGCACGTCGATGGCCGGGTTGCGGTGGAAGAAGTTGACTGGCTTGAGGGCGACCTTGATGATCTCGCACGGCATGACGGGGAAGTCCTCGACGCGCGGGATGTGGTTGATGCCGAACTGGACGAAGACGACGACGTCGGCGTCGACGACGTCGTCGCGGCGCGCCGCCCACCCGCGCACCCCCGTCCCGCCGCGCGACTGGTTCGTGTACTTGCCGCCGGCGTACAGCTCGCCGTCGCGGTGCGCCACGGCGTAGAGGTTGTGGTCGGCGAACTCGGCGCGCGCGTGGTTGAAGGAGGCGGCGTCGGCGAGCATCTTCTGGAAGGGCGGCGCGTGGATCTTGTACGCGACCGGCTTGTTGTTGATCGGGTTGCGCGACGACGTGTTTTGGATCTTGAAGGTCCGGTTCGTGTCGTAGTTGGTGTCGTAGCCGCCGGAGTGCGTGATCACCGTCTCTTTGGTCGTGTAGCCCGTGCCGTGCGGGTTGAAGGCGTCGCGCGGCATGGGCACGGCTTCCTCGTACACGAGCCGGTTGGAGTGGCCGTCGATCATGGGATCGACGCGGAGGGAGAAGATGTGTTGGTGGTAAGTGGCAAGGACGCCTGGGTGGACGACTGTGCCCCATGGCACCTTGAGACCCTCGTCGATGGGCTGGGTGCTGAGGATGCCCGTGGCGCGGACCTCGTAGATGAGCTCACCGGCTTGGTTGAACATGAAGGCCAGGATGTACTCGTAGTTTGCTACAGTGATGATCGATTGGAGGACGAGCTCGCGGTTCCGGACGACTGCAGCACGACCAGTGCGGTAGTTGGTGTGTTTCCAGCCGATGCCAGCGTCCTGCTCGTGCACGCAAATAACGTTGTCCATCTGGAGAGGTTCGCCCTTGTCGGTGGAGATGGTGCCATTGAGATAGTGGATAGAACCGAGGCAGTCACATCCAAGCTTCAGGTTGTTGGCGGTGATACCTGCTCCCACGTCACCCAGGTCAAAAGCCGACTTCTTGTGGAATGGATGGCGAGGGTCCGCGTATGGAATGTTCATGTCGGAGAGCGAGAGTCTGTAGAAGAGACTGCGGCCGTCATAGTGAACCTGAAACACCACTCAGTACATCGATCGCCATTCATGAGGAGTTTCCCGACTCACATTGTACAACACCATGCCCTCACGCTGGTTGAAGCCAACTCTGAATGACCACTTCTGCCACTCAATGACGCTCGACGTCCCTTGCTGTGTAACAGTGAAGCTTGCCCCTTCCGGTTGCACGACGTTCAATGGCTTCAAATCCGTTCTCAATGTCTGAGCCTCGGGGATATACTCGTTGGGTGCCTGAATCTTCAACGGCTGCGTCTCCTTGATAGTGTTGTCCGCGCCTGTTGGTAGAAGATCCACTCGAATGACTTTCATAGTATCCGAGCTGATGACTGGGGAAATGGCTAGAGGTAGGGCATAGTGGTTCGAGTCGGCCTCGTCTGAGTTCTTGGGGTCCCTGACGTAGAGGAAGCACTGCCACATGCGCTCGTCGTCGTTGACGCCATCGGAGCCTGTTCACCGAGTCAGACGTAGTTCGCCCAGAGCATACTCGGAATCCATGTTCTTACCGTAGATCCAAGGGTCGCAGACTACCACTGTTCCCTCTGGCAGCTGTAGCTTCGCCACCTCTGCTTTGACGGCCTCATCTTCTAGCGCTACACGTTCAATTGCCACAATCTCCTCTGCGTCGCCAGGAGCGTGGATGTTGTTGCCTAGCCGCACGTTGCTTTCTACTCTGTTCTCGGAAAGGTTGACAATGGCTTCGTGGAATTTGTTCTGTGGAACGCCAACCCGTCAGCCAATGAACATATGGGTGAGGCTTCATTGTACAGCTTACGGTGTTACGTAGGTAGTAGGAGACAAACGCCTTCCTGTCAATGCTCGGTGTAGATTCGCCATTGTGCTCTGCCTCGAGGTATGGAACAGCCTCAACCTTCAAAGGCTCTTCAAGAGTGACGGCCTTGTAATGGAGATCGGTATTGGCAGGCCACACGCCCTTGATCAGCTCGGCAGCAGTCCTGATCTCGTGGGCGCTTAACGGGGAGAAAGGATGGTACGAAGACTGCGCTCTTGCGGTCGCGGCCGGTGAAGACGACTCTACCGTTTCGGTGGACATGGTGGGATATAGATGTTCGATAGCGAGTTGATATTCGTTCAGTGTCACTACAAAGGATCAAGAAATCGGCAACCCTTCGGTTGTATATATATCAGGCCAAGTCACACCAAAGAGAAAGGAGTTGATAAGAGAACGGAGCGCTATTTGGAGCTATCATGCGATAAACCAGTCTTCCTTCATGCTCTCCACCGGCGCCACGCATGCAGCTGCCTCTTCAGGTCTTCTCGTCGGCGAGAGTCCCTGCAAGAGCCCATCAGTCGTCGGCTCTGCCCCTCCGCCCTCTAGCCGGCCTAGCCATATCGAGCATGTCCTCGCGGTAAGGAAGCGGTGATTTTCCGCAGCCGTGAGATGTTAGAAGAGCCTCGACTACAGGCAGGACCGATAAACATGGGAGATTCAGTAAAGCATTGCTCATTTGTTGAACACCTGTTTAAAGAGATATGCAGCCAGTGGTCTGCTCAGAAGTCCATTTCAAGAAGCCCCAAAGAGAACCCATGCCGGTATCCAGCATGGTCGCTAACAAGCAATTCTCCAATACGCAGACGCACCAAGGCCTCCAATACATACGATTGAACACCTCAGTATTATGAAAGTGGTCACTTGTCCTTCTGAATAACCGCCCACACTGGTTCGAGCCCGTTCGCAGATGCACCTCTCCTCGCAGTCCAGCCGTACTCCGTGATGACTTTCTTCGCCCCGCCCGAGTCGTGTGGGATGTTTGTTCCCTTGCCCCAGTGACCGTCACCGCGCTGCAGCTGCGTTAACAAGGCGTCAGGCGCCATACTGCGGAGCCCCTAGCCTGTAAGCTTCGGGGTTTGCTTACCTCGTAGACCTCTACGATCTCCAAGCCCTTCCCATCGGTCTTGCTCAGTCTCTCAATGAGATATGATACGGTATAGTTGGTGGGCACTCGAAATGGTGTGACCTTTAATGACGTGCCAGTGATGGGTCCATTCTCCCACGGCTTATCGACCCTTTCGAGCAAGTTGATCAATGTAAACTCTTTGGGGTGGAGATAGTTGATGCCAGCTCGGCCGCCTCCCGGTGCAGGGTGCCCTGACGATGGTCCGGGTGATGGAATGGGGGGCGTTGGCGCAACTGGCCACATGCAACCGGTGGTGGCGAACGGACTGCCGGGAGGAGGGATGGGGAAAACCGTGCCCGGCGGAGGTACTGTGAATAAGACTCGGCCTGGCGGCGGGAGTGGGCTGTATACGACCATCACGGAAGGACCGAGGGAGACCGGTCGTCCGGGAGCTGGTGGTTGAAGGCCTCCTTCTGCGCGCCACCAGTGGGGAGGTACATTGTTCGGCTCCATGGGAGTGTAGTGCATGAAGACTAAAGAAGGAGACCTGATTGAGGGTAGGGGGGTAGTCAATGGAGGATACACACTATATTTTCTGACTTGTCTGTGTGTATTGGGTGGGCTACAGAGCTTGTTGCTGGTATGTTCCTTGATGCCAGCTTGCCGAGTACAACAGTGTGGTTGCCAAGCGTGATGGATGAAGTATTGGTGAAGGTAGTTGTAGAAGAGGCAGAGGAGGTAGAGATGACGAAGGACGAAGGCAGATACTTATAGATGCATTGGCGTCCTGCTCGAGTCATCGACTGCCGTGACCTTGTTTGCGAGCATATGGAATCGTGACGCGACGACGGTATGCGGATCTCATTCACCAACTCGGTTGACGAAATCGGGCAAACATGGCTCTATCAGGACAATCGATGTTTGCAAAACTGATCTGCGAGTAGCCTAAGGAGGTCCATATGTGGCATGTGCGAGGGCAAGTCATACTCGTGATTCGGAGGCTCTGGGACTAATGGGGTAGAGGTCTGAGGAAAGCTTTGGGGGTACACCGTCGACGGCAAAGCAGCACAGATCTCAAGGCGGCGTTTTTGTAGACGAGTGCGCTGGTGCATAGCGAAGCGATGGACCGTGTGGTAGAAACGGACAAGGTGATGATCGGGCACTGGATTCTTCGTTGTGTATACTGATATACAGAACGACGAAGAGACTACGATTGCGGAAGAGAAATGTTGGCGAGTGGTCTACCCACCAGCGACAACGGCAAGACCCTCGTAGATCTTCCTTTTCACAGCGTAAAAGGTGCCCTCTAGCTCTCTTGATCCAGACCCTGTAGCAGTGAATCCACCTCCGTCAACCTCAATCTTACCAGTCCCGCTCTTCCTGACGGCGACAGCACCATCGATGAGTAATGTGCCTTCACCACGAAATTCAGCGGTATGGCCAGATGCTTGCATCAGCTTCCTAAGATCCGCCAGCCTCAGGTCACCTACGTGGAGCGGCTGAGCCACTGATCGCGTGGCAGCGGCCATGTTGGCTGGGATAACGTCGAGAATCGGCGTGACTTTGATTTCTCGGTCTGTCTGTTTTGGTACTTCGCTTTCGAGCGCTGCTGCATCCTCTCCCTTGATCATCTTCAGCTTTTTCTTTACGTTCTCCTGCAGAGAGTCGTCCCCATCTGCGGGAGTGGCGTCCAGACGTCCAGTGAGCGCCACCACACCGAGTCCTTTGACGTTTTGCCAAACGAGGCGCTTGACGAGGGAGCGCGTAAGCTTCACGGTCCACGCGTTGGTGTCGACACTCGCATCTACTAACTTCCCCACGACAGGCGTATAAACGTCAGCCCCAATCCCCTCTCCCGCCTTGGCACCCAACATCGTTCGGCAATCTTCGGCAAGTGCTAGTGTTTCTTGTTCTTCGCCACCGACTAAGATCAACTTGCGTGGCCTGATTAATGGAATGAGCATACGCAAATCTTGTTTGTCATGAAGTCCTGAGAAGTCGACGTAGGTGATCCTGAAGTTGAGTCGCAGTGTCTCTTGTTTCACTACTGCCTTCGACGGTCCTTCGATTGTTGCTTCTGCAGGCTCATAGTCTGATTCCTCGGAGTCGCTGGCCTCACTGCTTTCAGCAGCCTGTTGTTTTCCACCTGCATCTTTCGCGGCGTTGCCTTCTTCGTTTCCTGCATTGCTTTTGCGCCCTTTGTTTGTGCCTTTGGACATACGGCGTGCCCCAGGTCCGCCTCGTGTAACGACGTCGTCCCATTTGCGCTTCTGACCAAGAGTGGTTTCGTTTTTCATTGCTCCATCGCGCATATCTTGACCATCAACTTCATCACGTTCCTCAGCTCGGAGGTACTCTTCAGGCCGGATCACATCACCGAACTCGTCGCCTCTTCTGCGTTTCGCAACAAACGGAAAAGTCTTCTCGCGACCTTTCTTGCCTCGCACATCATAATCATGGATACCCTTGCGGCGAAGTAATATGTCAATACCCAGTTCCGCGTCGCTAAGTCCGAGCTTGTGGCGTGAGTGAGACAATGCAGCGGACACGTTCAAAGCTTTGCCCTGATGTTCTGCGTCCGAATCGTTGGATGTGGTGGAAGTTGACGATGAGGCGTCATCAACCACGTCCGCTGACGTTTCTAGTGTTGTACCGCCGTCCGTCTGCAGTGTATTCTGGAGCTGCCGCCGTCTGGCAAGATATTGTTGGTAAATCGACATTTCGTTTCCTACCAATGGCGCTGTCTGGACTTCTCTGATCCCTGCCACGGTCCCCTCGCACTTGATGAATTGGCCAGGCTCTTCGCCGGCATCGATCATGTCGTTGCTTCTCTCCTCGAACAACTCCCACAAAAATCTCCCAAGCCCTTTCTCTGCTTTGCCATGATCTCCGACACGGTCCGTCAAGATGACGAGATTTCGGGCATCGTCCGCAATGCTACGGACCACTTCTTTCGAGAAGCCCCACTCCAAAGATGTATCACTCGCGAGGATCACTCGAGGTGCAGAAGATGCCAGCATGCGAGTTACCTGTGACCTTCGCTCCAAGAGCTTTAGGTGCTTGAAGTCGAACGGTGTCTGCGTTTCTCTCTGATCCTGCTTCTTCTGATCTTGCCTTCTGCTTGCAGTGCCCGGACCTTGTTGACTATTGGTCCGATTGTGCGATGGCTGTGACTGCGTCCGACTCCTCCAGCTTCTTCCATCTCTCTAACAATGCCCTCGTCCATCCACTCCAGCATGCTCCGCGCGTAGCGCATTGTAGCGCCACAATTTCTGCTCGCGAGATAGAGCTTGACACCTTTGAACGTATCCGCATGGGGACCTGAGATTTCTGTCCGCCATGTTTGCTCCAGCAGGTACGCAAGTTCGAGGACGCGCGCGCTCGAATCGGACGGTATTAAGACAGTACCCCCTTGGGCGATGGTTCTCTTTATAGCGCTCAAGAGGAGGTCATCTCGGTTCTTTCGTCCTCCTGGCACAGCTACACGCTCTGCGCCTTTGCTACTGCATACCAACGCCGTAGGCCTTCGCAGCTGCTCGATAATCTCGGCACCACCTGCTCCTGATCCACCCAACCAAGCGGCACCTGTGAGGACATTCTCCCTCGCTTGGTTCCAATCGACAGCGTACACGATCGATTCCAGTCCATGCTGTATGTGCCATATCGTGCCGCCCAAGGTGTGACCAGCACTGTAAGCCGTGATGCTGAGGCCGTTGAGAGGGGGTGAAAAGGGTGACGGGATAGTTGATGCGGCTGGGAGTATTTCAGTGGGTTGATCCGGTTGAAGTATCCAGCAATTTCTTCAGCGGTCGGCGGTTGAAGCAGTATGTTAGGGTTGTCCCCTTCTCTTATCGCTGGAAAGGAGTAGGCTGACTCGGAGAGGGAAGAAGTTGGGATGATGGAGGACGCGAGTGGTGTCGAAGCGTAGAGGTCTTGCAGGAGAGTGCGACCCAGTGAGATGACTGGTATTGTAGCGTATACTGGTATTGTTGTGAACTGCGGAAAGTGCTTGCAGCAGTGGGTGAAGGCTGCAATGTGCGCAGAAGTCGCGTGCGTAAGAAGGATGATGGATAGAGTTGAGATTTGTCTGCGTACAATCCAATAAGCATCGTCTCAGCATGCAGTAATCCGGCGAGATCGTGTAAATTGCAGACTAAGAGCGCAGGACACATAGGTGCTATATGGAGGCGTCTATAGTGTGGTATTGATGTACGTGTAGCAGCCTCCAAGTACCACCTTTTCAAAGAGGATCAGGAACGGGGAGTGTCCCTACCTCTCAAGCTCCTTCAGCTTTTCCGGATCAAATCCCTCGTCCCAGCCGACATCGACCAGGATCTTGATCCCTCCATCAAGCTCGAGTAAGGACTGTGAAGCTGGCGATGTTGATTGCGCTCCAAGGAGTGGAGTGAAATTGAACATAATTACGCGTCGTTTATGATTGGAAGCGGCCGTCACAATCACCAGGCTGTCAGTGTGAGAGATTCTCCATCATCAAGAGGCTAGGACAAACGTGCTCAGTAGTGTTTCATGCGAAAAGTGTTGTAGTCAACGAACCATCAGCTCTTGAACGAGATGTTCGGCGCGACTGTGAATCGTGACTCGTGAAACGTCGGCAACAACATGTCCCGACCATCGTCAGTTCAACGTACCTCCACGATCGGTCTCCTTGTTGCTCCTGCTTCGACGTACAAATCGTACATCAGACCACTATTGTTGTCACTGAAGGAAGTGCATGAAGGGTCTACTCCAGACTAGATTGAGTTTCCGCATATCTCAGATCAGCATCCGTTCGAGGCTCATTTCACCGGCTGTCCAACATAAGACTTCGTATCACATATTGTATAGTTCGTGCCGCTGTAACGAGGAAACAGATCTGCACACGTTTGTCATGCATATGAGTTCCAGACTGTGAGAGCTCGGCTATAGAGTGCCCCCTAGGTGTCGTCTAGCTACGATAGACGAACACAACAGGTGGGTTCCCAACGCCTGTAAATACTTGAATGCGGAGGCTTTCCTCCATCTCCTGCTCATCCTTCGCAAACTCCTGCAAGACACCACAAGTGCTGTGCTCCTCCAATAGAAGCTCGGCGTTCTTTCATGTGCTTGACTTTTTCCATCGTTTGTCCGTAGTCGATTCCTGTCTACCACCCCCGATAGTCGGAGTCCCAGGTCCAAGTGTCCCTCTGGTAGACGACCCGGCGAGGAGTTGACTTCAAGTCGGGTATTTTATCATCCAGCTTGGAGATCTTCTTTCTCATAGCTTCCATCTCCTGAAGAAGTCTTTGACGTTCCGACTCATATTGCTGAAGAGGACTGGGAATGCCGATGTTTCGAGGCGGGCTGAAGTGGTAATGTACAGATGGAGGCGGGGATGCGTCGTACCACGGGACGAACGGCATGTTGATATCGGTATTGACTTTGTGTAGGAGCAGCGGTTTGGTAACAGACGAAATATGGAGGGAACGTGGCAAAGTTTAGGTGACAGTGTGCAGGCTCGAGAATGGCTTGAGGCTGGCTGAGAATCAGACCCGAATGTGGGAAACGACTGGTTTGTAAGTAGTTGGATGAGCTTGGGGTACCTTGAGTCCGGGTGGTAAGCAGATGGGGCTCGACACATGGGTAGTCTAACACGCGAGATCAGGAAGGACAGAAACGGAAGATACGTCTTTTAGCTGCGAGGATCTGAAATAATACCGAGGAGAACGAACTCTCCAGATTAGCGTTCCTGTCTATCAATGGCCCACTTCACTGCAAAACGAGATTGGAGCAAACAGTGTCCGTTGCGTACATAGACGTGCATACTGGGTTGGTCCTTTTGCTTGGCACTGATGCAGTCAATGTGTATTCCCGACCAGCGTAATGCAATGAAACGGTTCTTCAAATGTGTCAAAGTGATTGTGATCACTGACACATGCGAGAAACTCTTCCAAATTATCAAATGCGGGCAACGCGGAAGCGGATAGCTGAGCCATCCTGACAAACAACTGCAAGAGATGCAGCGCTAATACTGAGAGAAAGTTTAGCAACAAAGAATCTGACCTGTGGCTCTGACGATGGTGGAGTATGTAGCAGGAAACCAGGTGCTTCTAGTTTCGCAGCATAAGTTATACCTCACAAGCCGCATCTGGCACGTTATTCACCCATCAAGGAAGTTTGGCCACAACCCGACCAAACAATCACGCGTTAATTAGTAGATCACAGTCTGCAGAATGTCTGCAACAGCGGAACCTGTTCAGCTTCTGGTGCTTGGACCGCTGTCATATGGTAGAATGTGTGCGTTGGCCGCTGACTGGAAGGCAATGGGAGTGTGTTGAAGACTGAAAAACCCTACACTCACGACATAACGACAATCAAACTTACTGTACGGTCTTGTAGCTAAGGACCGAAAGTTTCGTTGATACGGCTGGAAATCCGGCAGAAAGGTTTCACCGCTCGCAGCGCATCAGAACGACAGCTCTACCTGTCTCGATCCAAGGACTCACAACAGTTGCGCCAACCCACGCCAAACTTCGCACCAAACGGCGAACCTTCATTCGTACCTCTCAGTCGGTCAAAATCCTGACTTGGTCGTAACACACAAGATGGGTCTGGAAAAGGACGGCAGAGTCGTCTTCATCGGCAACATACCATATGGTAATGGCAAACTGGCTTCTGTTCTTCCAATTGAAGCTGACGATTCTCTCTGCAGGGGTGAGCGAAGAACAGATCATCGAAACCTTTACACGGTGCGGTCAGGTCGTCAATTTCCGGCTACTCCATGATAAGGAGACTGGTCGGCCGAAGGGTTTCGGATTTCTACAATATTCGGACGCAGACGCCGCAGCTTCCGCCGTACGGAATCTGAACGACTTCGAACTCATGGGTCGCAAGCTGAGAGTCGACTTCTCAAACGACGGCGGCTCTACGGACTCTGCGCCAGCAGGCTACAACGCGCCGCCGCCGCAACCTACAATGAACGGGCAAGACAATCGCCTTGCGCAGTCAAGCGCATTACCGCCTCTACCACCAGGAGCGGACCTGCCACCAGATCTCACTTGTCCTGACGCCATCTCTCGGACCCTCAGTACCCTACCAGCACCACAGCTCCTCGATATTCTTTCTCAAATGAAGGGCCTGATTATGACTGATCCCCTCAAAGCCACTGAACTCCTCCGCCAGGCACCACAACTGTCCTACGCCATCTTTCAGTCACTGCTCCTTCTCAATCTCGTGGACAAGGAACTCATCGCGACAGTCGTAGAAATGGTGTCGGCTCAGCCTACGCAGCGTACACCCCAGGTACCACCACAAACGGCGTATGCAGCACCGCCCCCACAACCTGCATATCCCCAATATCCGCCGCAGATGCACGCCCCGACACCGCCGATTCACCAAGCGCCATATGCGCCTCCCCCTCCGCCTCCCCAGCAGTACCAGCCACCTCCACAACCACAAGCGGCGCAGGGAATGGCAACGCAGCAACAGCAGCTTATCGCCCAGGTGCTGGCGATGACACAACAGCAGATCAACGCGCTCGACCCAACCAGCAGAGCTCAGATAGTGGCCCTGAGGCAGCAGTTGGGTGCTCCCGTGTTTTAAAAGATAACTCTCGATTCTCTGTCTGATGAAGCGATGGCGTTGCGGCGTATAAATCTCAGTCGCTTCATTGTTGGGCACGGAACTCGAAGAACAGTGGGGATGTCATTAGTATTCAGGAACAGAACTTTCCTCGTCGTGGAGGTTCGTTGCGTGCCAACTTCGTTCTCCAGCATCTACGGAACTCTGAGGACCTCTCGCTACTGAGGTTGTATTCCTTAAACGAATCTATCAGGTCAATCGTACGCACTCCTGGGCGGAGAACTTCGTGATATGCGGAACCTCGCCGTGCCTGTTCATGTGAAACTGTAACGTGACGCTAGCCATGCAAGCACTAAACTCACGGGAGAGGCTGGAGCCGAAGCCAGCCAGAGCCAAAGTCGACAACACATCTCCACTACAGCACACTTCAGCAACAGTGAGTTGCAGGTGGGAGCTTCAACCCTCTTGAAGCCGCATCTGTTACACACATTGGAATGTCTTACGGCTTACGAATAACGAATTGACGATTCTGAAGACCGTGATACCCACTCGCGCATTACTCCACAACGAAGCTTGACTTATACACAAATTGGACCCTCGTTTAGAAGACGCGACCAGCCCGCACTCGCCACGCCTTCTTGTCGCGATATCACCACGGATTGCATAATCATGTGGAAATCACTTACGGGAAAGAGCAGCGACAGCTCTCTCAAGCCGAGCGGTCGAAAATCTAATGAACCTCCATCAACGCGCCGCCGCGCTGAATCTATCGTTTCCTCGTCTTCATCTCGAAAGCCACCGCGAATGGAACATGATGCCTCATCGCGCAGTCCCTATTCGGTCACCGACCAGCCGTCGGGTCCGTCCTCGTACGCGACAGCCATGAGCCGACGACCTGATGAGCAATTTACCAGCTCAGACATTGTGCCACCAGAACCAGCTGCAGAGAGAAGCCTAAAGTCAAACGGCAGAGAGGACAGTCCTTGGGAAGATGAGCATCGCAGTGAGAGACGCAGTAAGCGGTCTTCAAGCCGCTATCGAAAGCGTCGTCACCACAAGGACCGCTCGACTAGCAGAGACAGGGTTGATGGGAGGAATAACCGGAGAGAAGAAGGGAAGAGCTCCGGCAGAAAAGGCGATAAGGCTCGTGATAGCAGCACCTCTGAACCTGGCTATGCCGCAGGTCGTGGATTGGATGGAGCTGCAGAAGTCTCCGTTCATGGAAGTGGATCGTTCAGTGCGCAGGTCGGAAGTGCTGGGTTCTCGCAATTCCCTGGTCAGTACTCTGCGCCGTTGCCGGGACCACAAACTCCTCTTCCTCACTATGGTGACCCATCTGCACATGTGGCCGATCAATTTCCGGGACAAAATCCTACCAGTTTCACAGCACCGTACCGTCCACCGCTGCCCATGCATGGGGGATTTGGTGCAGCAGCAGAATTCTATGGTGATCAAGGCGAATCAGTACAGAACCAACCTGGTGTTCGCCCTCAGCCACCATCGGTCGTCGTTGGAACAGAGCCCCATCTAATGGCAGCATCGGCAACTCCCGCTCCACCCGTCGAAACAGGACACGGCTCTGCATTGGAGTTCTACGGCAGTGTGTCTGGAACCACGCAAGGGCCACCTTCTAGTCAACCCTTTACGCCAGGGAAGCCCTCCAAAGTGTCGCAAGCCGGGAGTTCATCGAGCGAGCCTTCGAAGAGTAGCAAGATATCAGCGCCCGTAGCCCTTGTTGGTGGCACCGCCCTTGGCTATGCGGCGATCGATGCAGCACATAGCTCTTCCAGCAACACTCAGTTTCCCTCTGCACTAAGTAACGGCACTTCCTACTATCAACGGACGTCGAACAAACCAATATCCAGCTCAGCGTCATACGCCACAGCTCTGACGGCAGGCTCTCACCATGCTCACGCTGCATCCGAGCCAATCTTGCCCACGATGAACACTTACAGTCCAGCATCATCCAGCTTGCCACCAAGACCAGGTAAGCAATCCTCCCATTCTAACGTGCCACTTTACGCAGCAGGTGCAGCGGGGCTGGCAGCCGGCGCGTACGGTCTTCACGAGTATCACGAGCAGCAGCATCACCAGATCCACAACAGGCTACATGACCCGAATGGTTCATTCACCGGAGCTAGCATGTACCCTAATTCCTACGCGAACGGATCCACAATCATGAAGCACCAGCACCGGGGACCTATCAGCAATTTCGTGGACTGGTGGAAAGACTATGAAGACGTGAGGAAAATGGAAGAGTATACGGAATACATCGGTGTCTGTAAAGAATGCTTCGATCCGCGTACTTCACCCAGGGAGCTCCTCGAAGACATCACTACCATGGAGGCCGCTCCAGTGAGACGTTAAGAAGGCGGTCGAGTGACTCTCTGCGACGATCTCACGAGCTAGGCGGTCGGCATGGTCGTGTCGACAAAGAGGCACGCTACTATTCTTCCGAGAACGAAAGTAGACGGCGGAAAAAGTCCTCTTGGCTCGCCTCGGGACTGGCTGGGTACGGTCTCATCAATGCTGGAAGATCCGTCCTGGGCCGCAAAAACGATCCCGACGACACATACAGCGTTGA
>AYQD01000204.1:0-13970 GCA_000504465.1 Cryomyces antarcticus CCFEE 534 | reverse complement strand
TCTGCCTCTGCCTCTGCCTCTGTCTATCGGAAGTCACACTCAAGCAAATCCCAGACGGTCCTGAGATGCTCGAGACACCCACTCAGAAGCTGGCGTGGTACTCTGCTGCCTATAGGACGTGTGTTGCTGCCTTCGAGCCATAATCACGTGATGTGCGACTCCAGAACCGGTGCCCAGCCCGTCCTTGCGCGCGTCAGAACACCGACCTCTCACTTGCGTTCCTCCAACATCACCACAATTCTACTGCTTCCCCGCCATCGCGGCACTGACACGACGCAGCTGTCATCTTTTTCTTTCATCAGCACTTCGCACATCACTCTTCTGTTGTAGCGACCCTCGTCCAATTTACTGTGCCGCGGCCGGCGCGGCGCCATCGAAATCTCTCGTCTCTGGAAACCATCTAGTTGCTTCTTCTGGTTTCAACCATCTCCCGACACGTAGTCTCGTTCAATCCTAAGCCTGAGCGTCGGGATAGCCTACGACATGTCTTTTGGCTTCGGCTCGAGTGGGTTCGGTGCGAACCAACAGCAGCAGCAGCAGCAGCAGCAGCAGCAGCAGGGAACAGGCTTTGGAGGGTTTGGCGCGAGCAACAACAATGCTGGAGGTAGGTCAATGTTCACACCACCACTTCTCAATTTTCGAACCCATTCGTATTGGTGTGACGGTCTGCTCGTGGATCCGGCACCAGACCAACAAAGTGTGCGTGGCTAACACGGCCTTTGTGCAACTGTAGGCTTTGGCTCGACAGGTACCAACACAGGCTTCGGCGCAAACGCCAACACAGCCGGTGGCAGCGTGTTTGGAGGTACCAATACAACTGGAGGTTTCGGATCTGGAGGTACGTCGAAGCGATTTCAAGTTCCGAAGCGTCGTCGCTTGTGACCCGCCCAGCTTCTTCCGCTATCTGCAGCACGTTGAGCACCTCGGCTCCCAAGTCCACACAATCTTCTGTTGTTGTGTACTTCTGGTCTACACACCATTGGCTCGTGGCCAAGACGAAGATCCTATTCTTCTAATCTCTTCCTACATCAACATCGTTACACACTGAGACGTGTGCTAATACGCAAAAACGAAACAGGATTCGGCGCAACCAACCAGAACACGTCGCCCTTCGGTGCAAAACCTGCATTTGGGGTAACTGGTGGTGGGCTCTTCGGAGGTGGAACTACAGCGACTGGTAACACCGGTTTCGGGGGGTTCGGCGCGACAAACACCTCCACCAACACGACCCCTGCTTTCGGAGGAGGTTCCAATACTGGCGGTCTCTTTGGAGCGCAAAATAAGCCCGCGTTCGGGGGCAACACAACAGGTGGTGTTTTTGGAAACAACACCTCGTCTGGTGGATTCGGTGCGTCTCCTGCGCCGGCAGCCGGGGGGTTTGGAGCTCCGGCTAGTACAGCATTCGCAGGGAACATACAGAATCAGAACCAAGGTACCGCCAGTACCCCGTTTTCGGCGCATACGGAAAAAGATGGGGCCACGAACCAGAACAGTTCATATCAGAGCATCACTTTCATGCAACCCTACCAGAACTTCTCCTTCGAGGAGTTGAGGCTGGCAGACTACGCGCAAGGCAGAAGGTATGGCAACCAGAACGGTCAGGCTGGAGCCTTCGGCACCAGCACCGGATTCGGTGGATTTGGATCCACAAACACTTCCAACACCGGTACAAGCAGTTTCGGCAACACAACAGGTGTTACAGGTGGAGGGTTGTTTGGTGGCCAGGCCGCGACATCGTCACCTTTCGGCGGTGTACAGCAGACTACAGGTACCGGCTTCGGCGCCAGCAACAGCAACAACGGTGGTCTGTTTGGTAGTCAAGCGCCCAAACCTGCTGGCGGAGTCTTCGGGACTACTCCAGCGACTTCAGGCCAGCAGACCGGTGGGCTTTTCGGTAGCACTGCCCCTGGAGGGACAGGCTTTGGGAGCGGGACGACTGGCGCATTTGGAAGCGGCACGACAGGCGCATTCGGAAGCGGCACGACAAGCGCATTTGGAAGCGGCACGACAGGCGCATTTGGAAGCGGCACGACAGGTGGGGGAGTGTTTGGTCAACAGGCGCAAACCCAACCCAAGCCTGCTTTCGGTGGATTTGGAACCGGCACCAGCGGCGGGTTTGGGACTGGAACTACTGGAGGGTTCGGCCAGAACCAGACCGCTTCCACTGGTGGCGGGGTCTTCGGTGGTGGTGCTGCTGCTGCAAACACATCTCCGTTTGGTTCTGTCCAGCAACAGCAGACTGCGAATTCAAGTCCTTTCGGAGGCTTTGGCCAGAACAATCAGACTCAAGGTCAGAATCAGCCCCAAACCGGCAGTGGCGGTCTCTTCGGTGGAGGCTTTGGGAACAACAACAACGATCAGCAGAAACCGGGGAGTCTGTTCGGCGGTGCACCTACGAACACGAGTGGTGGATTGTTTGGCACTCAGAATCAGTCACAGCAGCAGGCGGGTAGTCTGTTCGGCAACACGGGGGCTCAGCAGCAGTCCGGAGGTCTCTTCGGTAGCAAGCCAGCTGCATCAGGGTCGAGTCCTTTTGGCGGTGCTACCACGACATCCTTCGGTAACTTGGGAGACAACCAGAACCAGCAAAACCAAGGATCGAGCTTGTTCGGTCAGAACAACCAGCAGCAGCAGAAGCCTGGCGGTCTTTTTGGTTCCACTAACGCAACCTCTGGCACCAGTAACAGTGGTCTGTTTGGGAACCTGGGACAAAACAGCAACAACAATCAACAGCAACAGAGTACTTCACTTTTCGGCAGCAACCAACAGAACCAGCAACCACAGTTAGGCGGAAGTCTTTTCGGGAACTCGCAGCAGAACATGCAGCAGTCACAGCAGCCGCAAGGGCTTCAGACCTCGCTCAATGCTACCAACCCCTACGGCAACGATCAGCTGTTCCTAAATCTTGCCATGACTTCGCCACCGGTCGGACCAATAGCCACACCACTCTCGAACAGCATCAAGCAGAGGAAGCCTGCTATTCTGCCCCAGTATAAGCTGAACCCGCAAGCTTCTGCTCGACTAATCACACCTCAGAAGAAGCCAGGCTACGGGTTTACGTACTCTACATATGGCACACCAGGAAGCGCCTTCAGCAACACAAGTTCCGCCGGACATGGCAACAGCCTGCTTGGGCTGGGCAGTTTTGGCAGGAAAAGTTACTCGACTAGCAGTCTCCGACATTCGTACAGCATCGAGGATAGCGTGCTTGCCCCGGGTGCTTTCTCGGCAAACCCAGCCCGTTTCTATGCCGGCACTGGTGGTTTGAAGAGACTGAACATCGACCGAAATCTGAGGACAGACCTTTTCGGCACCGGCTCCAATAACGGTTCGCCCAACGCATTGAAGAAGCGTGTCAGCTTTGATGCATCAACGGCAGGAGGAAATGCCCAGACTGACGGATCTGCGTCACCGGGGCCTAGCAACGCGCTTGTGCGCACAGAGTCAGACAGTGCCACGCCAAGCGCGGAGGAGCAAGGACTTCTGAGATCTTCCAGATTGTCTGAAAACGGGTCTAAGGCGAACGGCGCACCAGCCGAAACCGAGATGGAGCAAGCCAAGGGCAACGAGCTCGCCGTTGTGCACGAAGACGGCTCCCCCCCGGCTATAGGAAGAAGACCGCTCCAACTCTGAGCGTGTCTCAGAAAGACCAGAAGCCGGGTAAGTACTGGACAACTCCCACGATCGACGAGCTGCGGAAAATGCCCAAGGACGAACTAAAGGGGCTCTCTGGCTTCGTTGTCGGTCGCGATGGCGTCGGAAAGATAGAGTTCGGCAAGGTTGATCTTTCGAGCGTCCCGCTTGACAAGATCAAGGGTGAAATCGTCCAGCTTGAGATTCGATCTGCCACTGTCTATCTTGACAACGAGAGGAAGCCACCACCTGGTAAAGGTCTCAACGTACCGTCCAAGATCACACTGGAGAACTCCTGGCCGAGAGCCAGAGCTGGTCAGGTGCCTGTGCACGACCGCAAAGGAGCAAGTTACCAGAAGCATATCGAACGGCTGAAGCGTGTTGGTGACACTGAGTTTATCTCTTACGACCCCGCTATTGGTATTTGGACATTCACAGTGCAGCACTTTACGACGTACGGCTTGAATTACGACGAGGAAGAGGAGGATCTAGATGGTAGTGCGCTCTCAACCAGCAAACTCAGCGCTACACCGGATACGCCGACACCAGCAACACGCACACCCGCTTCACGACACAGCCAGGTCTCGCGGGCGTCTCTGGAGGACACGCCCATGATGAGCATGGATGACTCGAGCCCCGACGACACTTTCGGACACAAGAAGAAGCTTATCCTCCCTGGCGGCTTCGGCGACCACTCCATTGTCGACGACGAGGACATGACTGATGGACAGGTGATTGATGGACAGGGGGAGGACCATGTCGACGACAGCAAGCCTTCGCCATCTGAAGAGGGGTTCGATGAGCAGATCACCCGCACCCGAGAGGACATGATGAGTGGTGTGAATGAAGTAGCTACGGATGAGGAACAGGAGATGGCCGGCTCCTTCCCCAACCCGAACAGAATTACGGGTCATGCTGGAATCTCGAACTTCAAGGAGTTCACCGGGCCGAAATCGATTCTCAAGTCGACCCGCTCTGTGTTCGGCACACCCTCGAAGGGAAACCTAGAGATTGGAGCTGATTGGACCGAGCAACTACGGCGCACGGTTTCTCCTAAGAAGCAAGATCGACAAGCATTGAGAGAAAGCCAAGGCGCTGCTCTGAAGGAGAGAGACGGCAATCGGGACGGGAAGCCAAAAGCCAGTGTTGTGGGTAAAGGCTTCACGACAAGTATTGACTTGATGAACTCGCTCTTCGGCAAGGACACTCAAGCCACGCTTGGCAGAGGTATGAAGAACGGAGCGAAGGGAAAGAGTTTCGAGGTTTGATTCCACCATCCTTGTCTTGTCTCCTGGGCGGCGTAGCGTATGGCGTGCGGTGTGTGGTAACACTGTTTTGGATGTTCGCTTGAGGCGCCCATCGTAAAAGGCCATACGCTGCGCCTGCTCATGTACGTAGCGTACCGTTATGTAGTACAAAATGCTGAAAACTTGCGTCTTACAGTGGCCCTATGCGAAAAGACCCAAGACTGGTGACGACTACGACTCGATGGATGAGACGGAGAAGGCTTGGCATCAGTCTGTCAAACCCAGTTGGACTTCGGATGGCACTTTTGTCTATGCAATGCCTGGTAACGCACGCACTATGCAGGAAAGAGTTATGGTCAACTTGAAGGGGTCCCTAGTCTCGGAAGGAAAGGACATTCGCTTCGCAAAATTCGTAAAATTCGACGACGTAAGTTCTGCATCCACATCGTGAATGCTGCTGAAACTGACCCAATCTCTCCAGCATGCCCCACGTACCCTAGTCGAGCAGAGGGGCCACACCAGCATTGAGATTGTGGATGGCCTGCCTTACGCCCACATTCCTGACACCTCGACCAATGGCGGCGCCCCTTTCTCCTTTGCCGACTTCGCCAACCTCGTCGACACATCGACCGCAGCCGGCGCGCACGAACAGCGCGTCTGGCAGCTCGCCTCTATTCTCTTCGACGACTGCATCGTCGATATCCCTGCAAGCCTCCCGGAGGAAGAACGCGGGGATCTCGAAGGGCGCCTCCGAAAGGACAAGCTTTCCCGCTTCTGGAAGACGCTCGTCGAGCCCGCCGCGGCCACGCATGTCGCCGACGCCAAATCGCCGGAGGAGAAGGCTTTGGCGCAGTTGACCCAGAATGATGTTTGGGAAGCCTGCGGTGCCCTGCTAGATGGGAAAGATTTTCGCCTCGCAACCATGCTTGCGCAGCTGCCCGGAAACGAGAAATTGAGGGAAGAGGTGGCGTTGCAGATCGTGAGCTGGCGCGATCTCAATGTTCTTTCTGAGGTCTCGGAGCCTGTCCGGGCGCTGTACGAACTTCTGTCCGGCAACACCTGCGTCTGCCAAGGCAAGACCAGCGCCGGGAACGAGGACAGAGCCTCCACCTTCGCCATCGCCAAACGCTTCGGACTTGACTGGCGGCGTGCGTTTGGGTTGAGACTGTGGTATGGTATCGTTCCCGACGCATCACTTGTCTCGGCTGTCGAGCAGTTCAACGACGACATCCTTGACGAGATTGAAGAGGTCGTACCTGTTCCGTGGTTCGTCGAGCAAGGTAAGGATATGGGCTGGACGGATCCAGATGCGCAGGAGCGAGGCGACCTTCTCTGGGGTCTGCTTAAAATTCATGCCGCACGGTTTAGCAAGGAGGTGGATGCAGATCTTCCCGCCCTTCTCTCCCCTGCGACCACGTCCGGCCACCCACTCAATGCCCGCTTGAGCTTTCAATTAGCGCATCTGCTTCACGCACGCGGTATCGCCTTCTTCTCGGACACGTATACCTCCGACAACGGTGCCGTCGAGGAGGAAGGCGATGAAACAATGGACGCAATCACGCTATCCTACGCGTCCCAACTTGCGAACGCGTCTGAAGACTGGACGACCGCCATCTGGGCACTCCTGCACCTCTCGCGCCCTAGAGCTCGGGAAACCGCAGTCATGGATCTCCTCTGTCATCACGCGCCCGACATAGACATCGACGAAGCACCGTTACCATCCTCAACCTTCGCCATCCTGACTAAGGACCTGCAAATTCCAGAAAGCTGGGTCTTCCGTGCCAAAGCCCTCCACGCTCACTCGACTGCCGAATTCACCGCCGAAGTGCACCACCTCCTGCACGCGCACGCCTACGATACCGCTCACGAAGTCTTCTGCCGCACCGTGGCCCCACGCTGCGTCATCGAGCGCGACACCGACACTCTGCGCGAGCTCCTCGGCGGATTCGACGGCGTCGAGGACGTGGATGGCTGGAACTTAGGCGGAGCCGTCTACTGCGACTACGTCCACCTCCTCGACTTGCTGTGTGCCGCCTCCTCAGATCATGGCGCTGCGCAGGAGCGCGACAGGATCTTGAGGCGGCTGGGGCGCGTGCTGCCGGCTATGGTCGAGGGAAGGAGTCCGGGGCTGGAGGAGAGGGTCGCTGTGACGGAGATTGCGAAGGTGGTTAGCAGAGTGGTGGCCGATGCGGACAAGGTACGTGCAAAAGCATCTGTGCGCATGATGTGCCCCCTAGGGAAGGAAGAGAGCAAAGCTAACGTGTGGTAAAAAGGCTGAGCAGATAAGGATCACGAGACTGCCGCTTTCGGAGGATAGATTCCTGAAGGCGTCGATCGAGCTGAGCGGGAGCTACTACCGTGCTCTAGTTGCCTGACGGGTGCGGGCCATTGCTGTTTGGAAGGCCGGTAAGAACGCTTTTGGGGGAGATTCCGTTCTTGCTTTTGAGTGGCTTTGCGTGCGCAGACCTTTGGGCGCGTTTCACGCGGATTGGGGAATGCTTCCGGGGGGTTTGGTGGTCTGCTCGCCTGATTGTAGGCCTGCATAGCGCACCAAACGGAGGGGTTCAGTGCGTCTGAGGGATTTCGAGCCATCGGCTCAGAATATCGTCCATAGAACTAGCAGTTCTCAGGAAACGGGCTCGACTTCCGAACCAAGTCCACATTCCAGAAGTACTTTCCCGTCACTCCTTCCTCACCTCTTCTTGCTGGTAGAAGGCGTTTTCAGAATCCGTAATTACGTTGAGGAACCCGCCTTCAGACGAGAGATTGGTCACTTCACCGGAGCTTGCAAGTACGGATCTATCTGCCTCAGGGTGGAGGGCGGATGCGCAACAGTCAAAAGCAGCCTCCCGTCCCCCAAGTATCAGGTGCCAGGTGTTACTAAATCCATCGCTTCTCGGCAAACTCCTCTACGGTCAAACGCTGGTGCGCGATCATAACATGTCAGAATCCGTGGGTGGGGACTCCCAACGTCACGAAGGGAGGAATGTACTGCTCAGAACGCATACTGTATTGAAAGGTTACAGAAGAAGAAAAGAAATGCATGCTCCAAACCCATATACATACGGCATAACAAGCCCCTGCCCTAGCTCTGCTTTGCTTCGCTTCGCTTCTGAATCACCAACCTCTATCTCCACGCGGAAGTGCGATAGCATGCAATACGTCGTTTCTCATTCACAAGCGCCCTCCCGCTCTCACCTCCATGTCCTGTTTGCCTACACTAGTCACATCTGAGGGCTCGCTACCGCTCACTTACTCGCCCTTCAGCTTGCCCTGCTTGACGCTGAACGCCATGTCCAACAGATCCTTCTCCTCCTTCATGTGCGTGCTCTTCAATCCCGTGGCGACACTAGCCGACGGGTTGCGGCCCGCATACATGACGTGGCGGCGGTTGTGGTGCTCCGTCTGGTTGAGCAGGGTCTCGATGCGCGGCTGGGTGAAGCTCCAGGCGCCGGCGTTGAGCGGCTCTTCCTGACACCAAACGATGTTTTTGGCGTTGGGGTAGTGGTCGAGGTTTTCCTTGAGTTGGGCCCACGGGAAGGGGTTGAGCTGCTCGATGCGCGTGATGGCGGTGCGCTTGAACTCGTCGGAGCTGGCGCGGTGCTTGTGCAGTGCCGTGTAGACTTGGCCTGTGCAGAGGATGATGCGCTCGATGTCCGCGGGGTCCGCGATCGTCTTGCCGTGCTCCGGGTCGGGGATGATCCACTGGAAGTGCGAGTCGCCGGTGAAGTCTTCGATACTGGAGCGGGCGAGGGGGTGGCGGAGGAGGTTCTTGCTGAAGAATAGGATGAGAGCTGGTATGTGTTAGCAATTCGCATGCTTGGCAAAGCCTTTGCTATCCTTCACGCTCACGTTTTCTAAATTGACGGTTCATCTGTCTCCTCAAGATGTGGAAAACGTTGGCAGGTGTAGTCATATACGCAACCTGCATATTGCAGTCTTGATGCTGTCTCTCGAGCTTATCTGGCGCAGGGAAGATTCTTGGGTCCTCGTTACAGAGTTGCAAGAAGCGCTCCATTCTGCCCGATGAATGCTCTGGACCTTGGCCATCGTAACCGTGCGGCATGCTCATGACAAGACCGGACCTTTGCAGCCATTTCCCTTCGCCCGAAGCGACAAACTGGTCAATGACGACCTGGGCGTTATTGGCGAAATCACCAAACTGCGCCTCCCATATGACAAGGGCATCTGGCGACGAGAGGGAGTAGCCGTATTCGAAGCCGAGCCTGGTCTTTGTCAGTAAAAGAACGTAGCCCAGTCATGCGGATGCCTACACTCCGTATTCGCTCAACGAAGAATTGGTAATGACAAAGCTACCCTGGTCTGGGTTCAGGTGTTGCAGAGGGGTGTACGTCTGCTCGTTCTCCTGGTCGTGCAGCACAGCGTGACGCTGGGAGAAGGTGCCACGCTCGACGTCCTGACCGGACACTCGGACGTGGTGACCTTCTTGGCACAGGGTACCGAACGCCAGCGCCTCTGCAGTTGACATGTCGATGTTCTTACCTTCATCAACAGTCTTCTTCCTGTTGCCTAGAATACGTTTCAAGTTGCGGTGAAGATGAAAGCCCTCAGGTGGGTCGGAAATCTTGTTAGCAATGTACTTTAGTGTTTGCTCGTCCACAGCAGTCGGCAGGTGCGGCAGGACCTCAGTTGCAAGCTCTTTGGGCGACTTGAAGCCGTTCCAAGCAGAGGTCAGCCATTCCTTAGAAGTCGGCTGGTAGTCCCTGCTGCGGGCGAAGCTCTCCTCGAGCATGCCCAACACCCACTTCTTGTGCTCCTCGATGTCGTCCTTGGTGAATGTCTTCTCTTTCAGCAGTTGGTCGACGTAACGATCGATGACTGGCGGCAGCTCGCTAATTCGCTTGTACATCAGGGCTGAGTGAACGATGGCTGATCGGTCTCGTTGTGTCCTTGCTTCCTGTAGCAAACCATATCGATGACTACATCTTTCTTGAACTCGGCGCGCCAATCTGAGGCCAGCTGGCATACAAAGTTGACGGCCTCGACGTCATCACCGTTCACGTGGAAGACAGGCGCGTCGATGGCCTTGGCAATATCGGAGCAGTAGGCCGTGGACCGCGAGAAACGCGGGTCAGTGGTGAAACCAATCTGGTTGTTCACGATGATGTGGATGGTGCCACCAGTCTGGTACCCGGGCAGAGCGTAGAAGCCCATAGTCTCATACACAACACCTTGTCCAGCGAAAGCGGCGTCTCCGTGGAGAAGGACACCCATTGCACTGTTGGCCTCCTTCTCGTCACCGTTGTAATGTAGAATGGCCCTTGTCTTTCCAAGCACGACTGGGTCATCGGCTTCCAAGTGAGAGGGGTTTGCAACGAGAGAGAGTCGCACACGCTTCCCTGAAGGTGTTGGACGCTCGAAGTTCATACCAAGATGGTACTTGACGTCTCCAGAACCTTCGTCTGAGGGCTCGGCGGACCCACCGAACTCACTGAAGATGGATTCGTTGGATTTTCTGACGACGTTGCTAAGGACGTTGAGACGACCGCGATGGGGCATGCCAATGACGATGTCTTTGACACCGTAATCGACGCTTCTATCAATGAGAGCCTTCATACCCGGGATGAGAGATTCTCCACCCTCAAGACCGAAACGCTTATCGTTGGGGTATTTCGTAGCCAGGAAAGACTCGAAACTCGAACTCCAGATCAGACGGTCTAGAATCCTTCGCTTCTCATCTACGGAGTACTTGTATGGGGTTGGCACTTCGATGCGCTGACGCAGCCAATCGCACTGCTGTCTGTCCGGAATGTGGATGTATTCGATACCATAACCGCCGCAGTACAGCCTCTCGCATGCGGCAATAATCTCGCGCAATGCCATCTTCTCCCGCTGTTCGCTCTTGAATCTTGGCAATATACCAGGTCCGAGCGTGAACTCTTGGTCCAGGTCCTGTTCTGTGAAACCGTAGTAGGAAAGCTCCAATTCTTTCGGCCTGCTGTAGCCAAACTGCTCTGCCTCTATTCGGATACCTAGCGGATCGATCTTTGCCTTGTGGTGTCCTCGTGATTGATAGGCGCGTACCAACAGTTGAACCTTCAAGTGGTTTGTTATGTCTGATCCTTGGCCTGGCGCCATCTCCGAAGCGGGTGTGAATAAGGGAACACTCCCAGCGGGCACGGCGACGATGGTTGGCGGTGGCTGGAAAGCCTGAGATATCGGCATGCTGCCCTCTTCCATGTTGCGGAAGTAGACCTGCCATGATACGTGGACGCTAGAAGGGTCGCGTTTCCATTCCATGTACATTGCGTCCACGTAGTTCGCCGTGTTGCCTTGTAGGAAGGAGTCATTGGGATCCTGTGGTGAAGGAGTAAGCACAAGCTCTTCTCAGACGCAGAATCCGAAGCCTACCACTCCCTTGTTTGTATTTTCCACCGCCTGCGCATACCGTCTCCGGTACGCCTTCTGTGTTGTGAGTGCAAGAGCTCTTCGGCTTGACACTAAAGCCGATCCTGCAGAGCTTCTAGATATGTTGGAGATGCTTGCTTTTTGGGAGCAGCCACCTCCCACGAGGCGGCTGCCACACTGTCGGAGAGTTGTGCGCAGCATGGTGAGGCTCACGCAGTGAGAAGGGAGGTTCTAGCAGAGAATGTTGTGTCTGTACTGTGTCGGTACAGTCGGCTCAGCTCAGCTCAGCTCGGCTCGGCTCAGCGCAGAGTCATCAACGCTGCAGGATTGAAGGGGAGGAGAGGACGGGAGAGGATGGGAGGATGGGAGAGAATGGGAGGATGGGAGAGAATGGGAGGCAGTCGGCCTGCTGCGGCGGCAGAGGGCAGAGCGTCATAAATAACGGGACTATGCCGCTTACGGAGCTTGGCTGAAGTTTCGACAACTGACAACGGCCAACGTCTGCTCGCGATGAAGCACGAATCAAACAAACAGTTTGAAACTTTCACTGTGCACAATATGTTGGGTTTGCACTGCGACGTGGACACTGACACTGACACGGACTGGATCTGTATCACTTCCTAGCTAAACGGCTCACGGTACAGGAGATCCAGTGAAGAGTCGCTCAGAAAAGCGACGCGCCCAATGAACAGAAAGGGGGGCTTCCTGCGACATTCTCGTCCAAACCGACTTCACGCGGCCTCTAAGCTCGTCCCCCAAAGAATATTGAAAGTTCCCGGCTCAGTCGACGGTACAGAGAAACTCGCTCCATGTGCTATATCAGAATTTCCCCTATCTCGATCACGACGAGTAAAGTCTAGCTAGCAGAAGCCACGCAACTCATCGTACTGAGACAACAGTGACTTGCAGATATATTGCTTTAGTATGCGCTTCCCCAGATCTCGGCCTCCGCCTGCACCTCATCTTCCTCAGTAACGACCCGCCTCCCTTCGTCCTTGATCCGCTGCTTCCGCTCGCGCCTGCTCGTCAGATGCGGCGTCACGGGCGTGAGGGGCGTAAAGGGCATGTAGGGGCTATACGGCGTGGCCAACCCCGTGCGTGGGCCTTGCATGAATAGATCACGGCGGCGCTCGAGATACGTAGTCTTGGTAGACGGTAGGTCAGACGTGGGATTTGTGAGCTCGTTGTTGACGCTGGCGGACAGGCTGCGGAAAGGCAACGTGCCGATGCTGGTGCTGGAGGTGGTTGGTGCGGCGCTGCTGGTGGAGAGAGACTGGTTGTAGGGGTGCGAGGAGAGACGTTGCGGTGCTGGCCGTGGCAGGGGCTGCGGTTTATCAAGACCTTCGCATTCGTAGCTGTCAGATGTGCCGGGCGTTGTTGGAGCGGGTGAGGCTTGTGATGGGCTGGGCGGTAGTCCCGAGTCGCCGTGTCGTGGGGTCAGTGGTGTGCGCGCTTCGTCGTACGAGCAGCCGTCCTGGCTGGGGTACTTCTGCCTCGGCGGGGTGATGTGTAGATTTCGGAGGCCTCGTCGGGCTCCTGAGGCGCTGGATGTGGAGCCAAACGATGAGGCGCGATTGGCGCGGGATGAAAGGGGAGCGCCGCTGGAGGGGTATCGGTGCCTTTCTGCTGTTGGACTACGAGGAGCGTACTTGGGCGGATACTCGGCACGGAGGGGTGATGTGGGAGTGGATGGGATGTCTGGCATGGAACTGTCCGGTGGGTATATCGCACGCATCGGACTTCTGGGTGTCATGGGGCTTCGTGGTGTTCCTGGGCTTGACGGACTGGGAGGGCCTTGAATAGGTATCTGGAGATGAGCCAGAGCTGGTGCGGAGGTGAGGAGACGAGGGGGGCGTCGCCGATCCACTGGGGGATTCGTAGGTGGAGGTGGAAGCTCGCCGCTCCGTGAGCGAATTTTATCTTCTTGAATCTCGACCTCTTGCGATGAGTGTACAACTTTGAACTTGCTGTCCTCTTGCGCCATCACCGCTGCGTACAGCCGCTCCATCTCGTCCTGCCGCTTGGCTTTGTCGGCTTCGATGACATTGTTGTCGAATGAGAGGATGCTGTTGATGGCTGGGCTCTCCGAGTTGCTCTTCACACTCTTCAGACTCGGCGCATTGCCTTTCTTTGAGCCGAAACCGAAGCTGTGCGGACTGTGCCATGCGCGCCATGTACGATGGCTCGAGGAAGGCGATACAGGCGAAACTTCGAACGCGCCAGAAACGGGTTTGACCATCTCAATGGCGGGCGCTTCCCGAGATGCGCCCGCTGTTCTGCGCAGTCTCTTGCCTACGGTAAGGAAGGCAGTGCCGACGATCAAGACAAACAGCACGTATGCACCGAGGATGCCACAGATCTGGCCGGGTAGGAGTGCTCTATCGCGGGAAGCGTTTCGAGACAGCGGAGGTCCGTCTTCGGGCGAAGGCGCCGCGCCGTTCTCAATGTGGACGGTCCAGAAGCCAGCGAGGGTGAGTGTTGGATAAGCTGCGGAGACGAGGAAGATGTGAAGCCAGCACACTGATCCCATGGCTGTGAGAGAGCAGAGAGTGCGGTCTGTGTACAGAGGGTGACATGGTGGCCTGCTGCACGCTGGGGCCTTGGAGGGATATATCCAGCCATCAAGTCCAGACAGGCCACTGTGCTTGTCGAAGTGGTATTTGAGAGGATGATTGGCCGTGGTGCTGTGCAGTCCCAGGCCGACCTGCATTGGGGTGGGGG
>AYQD01000203.1:0-14006 GCA_000504465.1 Cryomyces antarcticus CCFEE 534 | reverse complement strand
GGAACCTCGGCCGCGACTCCGTTGGATTATGAGATTCCTCCAAGCTCTCCTTTTATGACATCTAGTCCGTCTGTGTTGATCGAACGCCCACTCAAACACAGGCTCAAGAAGCCAAGACAATCTTAAATTTGAGGTCAATGAACACATACTACCCAAACCGGCAAGGAAGAAAACACCATGATATTGAGGGTGATATCATCACTCTTGCCCATCCAGAGTTGAAATTTCCGCACACTTCCGTAAGAGGAAGGGAGCACGGCACTTCCGGCTTCGCAGAATTCTTTCCTGTACCTCTGTCCCTCCTCTTCCTACTTCAGGGTACTCTCATTCTCCCACAAGGCTCTCCATTTGATCCCCCGTACATGGCGGGTTCGGGAGTATCGTACGTTCAGCTCTTCACAGTCGACCTCCCTAAGCACAATGGCCGTGCCAAGTGCACTATTGTACCGGACGGCTTTGGTCAATATCGCCGCTCCTTCGTCAGCTCTGCAGGATGCATGAAATGGTGCCTTCGTCCTAGCACTCGAGCCAGGGTGAAGACGGAAGGTAAGCATCTCGATCCGTCATCCCATTGTGTCTTGTCTAGAGTGCCGCACAGTCGTTCCTGATGTCTGTATATATTCTCCAATTCTCGTAGCCCTATCTCTTGATGAGACGCACCACGTTTCCTCCGAGTCATTGCTTTTCGGCATGCCGTTGGAACAGCTTCAGATACACCAACGTGTCTCCCAACGAAGGCTGTCGTCAAGCGAAGCTTCCGAGCATGGCCAATAACGGCCAACACTGCCTTGGTCGAGACCATAGTCTCGTCTTCGAAGATCTCTCTGTACGTGTCACACAACTCGTCTTCCCACTGCCTTGACGTCCATGATGTCAGCACGGGTCAAAGCTCCACTACCGCACTCGACCACGACACAACTACGACAACGACTCGTACTGGTTGAAGCCTTAGACTTTCTCGATCTCCTACGAGTCACTCCTAGCTGTCCTAGAGGCTTGACTTTGGTGGAACTCCACATAGAGTCTTAAGGTGTCCCGAATCCTCCAGATGGCATGACTAAGACCGCCCTCGTCCGTCTAAGATCAACTATTCAAACCACTATCCCACCGGTGCCCTTTGCCAAGTCCTCTCTCTGAGCAGGTGGTTCAAAGCCTCACATACCGCTGACTCCATCTTGAGCTTCACAAGAGGTGGCTGAACACTGATGAGAACCCTAGCGGATGCGGTCACTTACGATGCAGAGTGACCATGTGAAACCTGGCGCACCAAGTTATTTTCCTCTCAAATCAGTAGTTCCATCATCGCTTGACTTGAGCTAGACTTCAGCATGCTCACGATTTCCTTCAGGACGGGCCTGCATGCCTATTTTTTGTTCTACTACCACTTCTGTCGCCACAGCCTTATCCGACGTTGTTCATGCCACAACTTCGGAAGACGGTCAAGGAATACGCCGCAGGCTATACAGCATGCCAAGTCTCCAAGCCAAACAAACATAAGCCGTACGGAGAACTGTCGTACGCGCCAGAAACAACAACATCCGGCGCCTCCAGGCCTCCAGGTCGGAAGCTCAGAGGCAGCTGCCGGACATGGTTGTTTCATCATCTTGGAGACCTTTTGACGTCCGAAATCTAGAGACAGCTACTGTGTCGTCAGCCTCGAGAGGTTCAGTTACGAGGGTCAGACGGAGGGATGGGAGGTGGTCTTCACAGAAGGCCAACCGCGAGAGCCCGTTAGCGGGGGAAATGTCACAAGTGACGATGGAGACGACTGCGAGCGAGATCTAAACGGAGCTCTCAACCGTGGAAACCAAAAGCTGGCGAGTCTCAGCGAAGATCGAGACGAGTACTGTGCGAACGGACGAGGATCCATTCAAGAACGCACACGGCGGCTCACCAACGTCTAATGTTGAGAGATGCATGATGCACCCTGTAGACAAGCACTGGCTGGGTTTCAACAGCGAACATCATCTCGTACCGTAGACGATACTGTCTCTGTCGGCGAAGGTTGGGAAGTCTCACCACATGCGGGGTGTACCTCGAAGGGCATGTGCACACTGTGGCTGTCACACTGCTTTTGCAAGAGCCGTCAATGACACATTTACCACCAAGCACTGTTTTGGGGCCTGGTTTGTTGCATATTGCTGATGAGCAGATGAGACTCGTGCACTATACCCAACATGGCTCGTACTGTGGCAGATGAACACAACGGGTCTGTGTCTTTCGATTACAGTCCTGGGAACGCATCACTTCCTGAGCACTTCCGAAATCTCGACCACAATACAATTGAGACTGTGACCAGTCGAGCAGATCCCGGCTTTCCGGCCTCAGATCTCTACATCAGCGCTCGCACCGGAGTAACCCGCATTCCAAATGGCAAACACTCACTGATGGAATCGGTCACAGATCAGATTGCTGAAGTCCGCTATATACGCTGTGACTGAAGGGGATCAGATCGTGCTGTGGGTGTCAGCAAGCCCAAATCGTTTGTGTTAAATTCGTGGGCAAAGGCTCCAGGGAGGTACTCCAGCAAAGAATGTCAAGTGGATGGCACCGACATTCTTTGCAGGCGACGTGCTGTCTGTCGCTGCTATACGGTCCACCGCAAGACAAGCCAACGAATTGTTTGCGTTAAATCAGAACTTGTCTCTCATGCATTACTGGCAAGATCCAACGTCGACGTTATGGCACAGCAGGACTGCCAGTATCGCTAAAAGCAAATACATCGTCAACTTTGAGTCATACACCATGCATATCCACTTGGAGAGCAACAGCCGATACCACCACCGACGGTATGGATGGGACGACGTTTGGGACACCCATAAGATGATCGCCGCTATCTTGACAAGTGAGTCTTTCCTCTTCCCCTCTAGTACATTTCAAGACTAACATCACACTCCCTAGCTTTCGTTGATTTCGCTGTCCACAATCCCGCGAGTAGTTCACGCAAACGTACCAAAGATCCACTCACGTAGCTGTACAACGACTTGCTCAAATCCGTTACCGACACGCTCATCAGCAAGTTCGGCAAAGACGCCGGCGAAACACTGGGTCTTGTCAAAGACAGAAGCTTCTCCGATCTCAAGCGCGTCATACTCGATATGCTCGACACACTGCTCTCCGTTGCCGGTGCCCTCATTGAGGGTAACTAAATCTTATCGAGGACGTGATCGGGGATATAGGCCGCCTCCTGGAAGAAGAGTGGGATCTGCCAATCATTAGCGCCCTGTACGAGTTCGTGACCGAGCTGATGGGGGACGTGGAGTCTTTCAACGTCCTCAACGGCGTCTCGTTCCTCATCGCCGTTCCTGTCACTATTGCCATGGAGTGTGCCGGCTTGGGTTCTCTGACCGACTTCGACACGTTTGGCATGGAGAGGAAAGAACTCCCCCAACAACTGGCAACAATGGCTTCGCACAGGACCGTCGTCCCAACACCCATGCCCAAGATGGCGAGCATCGACAGTGCGTCCGCAGATGATGTTACATCCGGAGCAAACGCCACACAGCCCCAAATGCTCAAAACAGTCAACCACCGAATCGTGGGTCCCTCAACAACGCCGAACCCACCGCCGCAGCGGGCACAGCCGCAACCAGCCACGAGCTCCGACAGCGAACAGCGAATCTCATCCATCCTGGTCATTAAAGCCTCCGCCGCAGCGCTCTTCGGCAACGTGGCCGACATCGCGAGCCTGAAGCCCGCATTCAGCGCCCCCTACGCCGCCACCGCCTCGCTCATGCTCCTCAAGGACAGCTGCGGCGCACCCTACACGGCCTCGGCGTCGAGCGAAGGCGACACGTCCTTCGACCTGCGCTGGACAGCGTACGCGCTCCGCACGGCGTGGGACGCGGTCGTCGGCGGCCGAGGACGCCGACGAGACGGTCAAGTTCGGCATCGGCGCTGTCGTCAACGCCATCTGCGCCATCTTCGCCTCAGAGCGTTGCAGCCACGCCCAAGCCTCTGCTTCCCGCGTCCAAGCAACCCCTCGCTCAAGCACACCAGAGACTCGCCTCACCACTCCGCTAGCGCTGTACGTCGCCTAGCGATCCGGCATCTCAGACACCGCAACCACGTCGCGAGGGTTCCGTTCGTCGTCGCCGACGACCGAGCGGTGCGGCGCCTGCCGATGCGAGTTTGTCGAGCTGGCTTGGCCGCGCTTGGGCTTGATTGAGAGCCGCGCGCGTGGGATGAGCGGAGCGGTGCGGAGCTGAGCGGAGCTGAGCTGGGCGGAGGGTGGAGGAGGAGCCGAGCCGAGGTGACGGAGGCGAAAGGGGGCCAGATGTGAATGCACGAAAGTAGGAAAGCAGGGATCTCGTGATTCCTAGGATGTAGGACTTGGGTTTGAAGAAGACGAGGGGAATTTGCGAGCGTCAGCTGCGCAATACGCCATCTCGGCGCGAAAGGGGGCACACGGCGGTGCGACAACGGCAGGCGATGGAGTTGCTGAGTTGCTCTCGTTCCGTGCTGAGACACAAGCTACATACACGCAGTGCAAGGGAAGAATCCAAACCGTGAGCTCCAAAGGCCATAGATAGAGAACGCGATCGTGTGGCCAGCCCAGTTCTCTCACTCCAAAGCCCCCTAACTCCTGACCATACCCCCAATCCAGCAACGGCCCGCGTCCACGGCAGCCGGTGAAGCGAGACGGACTACTCGGTCAAGTCCGGTCGAGCCTACTTTCTCTCAACCACCTCGGCAGCCGGCATCTCATAAGCCGGTGCATCCTCGTAAACCGGCGGCGCGTCCTGCGCGGCCTCCTCGCCATATACCATCTTCTCGCCCTCCTTGACGCCCTCCTCGGCCTCCTCGCCATCGTCAGCAGCGACGCGCTCGTACGGGCCCTTCTTGCCGCCGCGCACAAAGCGGATCCACATGAAAGCAATAGCGTGACCGATGGCCATGCCGACGAGCGAAGCCGTCATGCCGGCCGCAACACCGATCAGGACGGGAATCAGGACGGAGAGGATGGTGGGGATGACCATGCGCAGGGCGTGGCCGATCTTGTGCATGATGCGTGCCAACTTGTGGTGGCGGTGGCCGTGCATGCTGTGCGGACCTGGGTGCGAGCCAGGGCCGCGGTGTGGGCCGTGGGAGTGGTTGTGGTGAGGGCGCTCACCGTCTGCGAGACCACCAGGGTGGCCAGGGCGGGAGTGAGGTCTGAAGCCAGTGGAGACCATGTGGGCGCCTTTGCTCTTGGCACAGCCGCCGGCTTTGTGCATGGAGGCTTTCATGGCCGCGATCTTTGAGGCGAGGATGGTGCGCCATTTGCAGAGCATGGGCGACAGATTCTTGCATTCTTTGTTGTCTGGTGCAGCGCCTGGGCCAGCGTTGCTTGGCTTGGTAGTGTCGGTCACGGTGTCGATGGCCATGATCATCAGGCTACCCTCGATATCTTTGAGCAGCTTGATGGAAACCTTGGGAAGTGAGACAGGCTTGTGCTCGAGGGCGTTGATCTCGAATGTGATCGGGATGATCTCGTGGCCGGAAGCTACGGTCGTGGCGTGCTGGACAGCCAGGCCAGAGCCAGAGACGCGAAGCGGTGTGCCCACAAGTTCCGGATGCTCCCTAACCTCCGTGAGAGCGACGTCGGACTTGATTTGGGGGACCGTGAGACGGGTCATCTCGATGCCGAAGTTGGGTGGGTACAAGTTGACGCCGTTCAAGGCGAAAGAACGGCCGTCGTTGATGGTGAAGTTGAGGACGAGAGAGTTCTCGACGCCCTGAGTCCAGAAGAGACCGTCATCTTTGGGCTGGGCGTAGGCACAGCCGGGGCACTCGAGCTTTATCAGCTGGCTGAGGGGATCGACGAGCGAGTGGTGTGAGTCAGCGGTGGAGATGGGAAGCGCCTTCACAACATCGTCCTTGAAGCCCTCCGCATCGATGGTGGATGGAATCAGGAAGGAGGAGGCAGCGAGAGCGAAGGTGGCGGCTAGGCCGACGGATCGGAGCATGGCTGTAGCGTAGTCGTAGTCGGGGTGGTGGTGAGTTCTGTCGTAGTAGGAACGTGTCTTCGGTATTCAGGACAAGGTCGGGAGGATTGTTGATGGTCGAAGGAAGTTGTTGCTTCGTTGTTGAAGAGAGGACGAGGTTGAGGTAGAGGTAGACGGAACAAAGGCTGAGGCTGTGTCCGGCAAGCCGGCTTGGCTTGGTGACGACGCTTCGGCGGAGACGGTCACGTGATGCATCGCTTTCCTATACAAAGATACAAAGAAGCATTCAGAGGATACGCAGCACGCAGCATGTGTTGAGTAGTACGAAAGATCTGAAAGCGAACATTGTAATGCCTCATATCAAGTGCCAGACTTGGCTGCTGCCGGACAACCGCACAATGTGCGCTACCATTGAAAGTCTACCTGTATCTGCTCAACATTGGGTGCACTAACGGCGTCAAAGTGCTCATGTACCAGTAGCAATATCGAATTCGTCAATCGTCATGGAGCCGCCCAAGCTTCTTCCTCCCAGATGCCGAGATACCCTTGGTTACTCGCTCACCTGCCGAAGCCCAAGATCCCATCTTCCCATCGAGATGCGCTCTCCTCTGGCGGCCGTGAACGTGGTCGTGACTTCGTCATCGCGCAATATGGACTCTGCTCCACGTTATGATGCTGAAGCGACTCTCTTATCATCTATACCGCCCCGGCCTTCTCCCGTCATAGATGACTTCCCGCTCATAGATCCGCTCGTCGTAGATGGGCCGTCTCTCAGGCCTGCGTTCCAGCTCCTCGCGTTCCCACTGGATCTCTCTGATCCGTTCGCGGCGATCGCGTCTGATCTCCTCGGAGAGCTCGACGAGCTCCAGGACGTCCTCCTGCAGCTAACGGTCAGCAAAGAAGTGCGCTCGTGGAGTGCGATGATGGAGAGACTCACGTAGCGGAGATATTCGATGACGTAGAAGAAATACTCCGTCTCCTCGCAGCTGTAGCCCAACTGCTCAATAGCTTCTCTGACGACGAGGTCCTTGGTGATCTCGGTCCACATGTCATCGGACCTCGTCTTCAGCCGTCCGACCTCCTTCGTCCTGCCGCCACTGTAATCACTCGCCCACACCTCATCACCGGCTCTGAACTTCGAGCGCCGGACGCCGTTGTAGCGCTGCCACGTCACCTCCTGCGAGCCGCCACCCGCACCGTCCATCTGCACCCTGTTGGTGCCAGGGGGTACGTCGACGATCGCCCAATCTTTGGTCGCACCGTTGTAGGCTTCGCCGATGTAGGCGCGCTCCGCGGCCTTGCGCGCGTAGTATTCGGCCTCGTCTTCGATGTCATCGCGGGTCTGGCGGCGACGCGGGGCGGAGAGGGAGCGGCGGCGGGTGAGCTCCACGTCGCGGTCGCGGGTGCGGCGTTCCACGATGTCGCGTTCGTATATGATGTCTTCGTCGTAGAACTTCTGGCCGTTGCGGGTGCCTCTGCCGCTTGTTGTTAGTGAAACGTGATGGTCGGACGAAAGACTGCGACGAGGGGCCGGGACTCACCGTCTGCGGATCTCTATCTCCAACGACTCATCTTGTTTGGGTGATGGAGGCTTCGAAATGGGAGAAGGCGATCGTGCTCTCTCAACACCTGGACAATGTATCAGCATTTGCTCTGCGTGAATTGCTATGCACTCCTCCCAACAAGACTTGCCGTGATCAATATGCCGATGATGCGTGATGATCTCCTGGATGACCGGCGGTTTTCTGATAGGCTCTGGTGGTGGTGGACTAGGTTCCCTTACGGGTGACGGTGCTGCTGGAGGACTCCTCTCCCTCCGTCTAATGATGATCTCCTCCTTCTCCACCTCTCGTGGCGGAGGCGTTTCAGGCTTTCGCCGTCTATAGACATACTCCTCTCTCTCCCGTGCAATGATCGGTGGTGGCAGACTTGGCTCTCGTCGCCTGATGACAAGCTCTCTGTCAACCTCGCGAGCTGCAGGCCTCTCTTCGCGCTCCCCACGACGTATTTGAATGTCCACCTCTTCACGCTCAACCTCACGAGGCCGGGGTCGCTCTGGTTCCCTCTCTCCGCGTCGAAATATGATCTCTTCCTTTTCGACTTCGCGCTCTCTGGGTGGAGGGCGTCTTTCGACTTCGCCTCTCCGTAACACAATCTCCTCTCTCTCGACTTCGCGCTCGCGTGGGGGCGGTGCACGGCGTCTCTCGGGCTCGCGCTCACGCTCACTGCGGCGGATTTGGATGTCCACCTCCTCGCGCTCGACATCGCGAGGTCGCGGGCGTTCTGGCTCCCTCTCTCCCCGCCGGATGATGATCTCTTCGCGCTCCACGTCCCGCTCCCTCGGCCTTTCACGCCTTCTCTCCGGCTCCCTCACCTCTCGGTCTCTGATGATTACCTCTTCCCGTTCGACCTCTCTTTCTCTGGGCTTCGGTCGACTTGGGGGCCGGTCGAAGTCTTCGGTCACCCGCTCGCGGACGACCAGAGCGCCGGCGTCGGTACGTCCATAATCTTCACGCAAGAACTTGGGCACAGCACCCCGACGGTTATCCTGAGGAGGCGGAGAGTATACTCGGGCTGGGGCGCGTGTTCGTGAGATGTCAATATCGAGTTCGTCGTAATCACGCTCGGTGCGAGGGCGGGCATAGAAGTCTCGCTCACGCTCTTCGTACAAGTCGGCCGTTGGGTATCGGCGCGACATGGTGGTAGTGGTGTTCGGTGTGCGACGATTTCCAACTTTCTCCAACTTTCGACAGACGGTGGCAGTCTTGCTAAACTAGAAGCGGTGAGGAGTCTCCAGCGGTCGGATCTGTAGCACCACACAACGAATTGGCGGTGCCTGTCGCAGCAATAGGCGTGGAAAAGGTTGCGGAGGTGGGAGCGAAGGCTGGCGGGCTGGTTTGCGGGATGAAGGCGAGACAAGGTGGGACGGGAAGACGAGAACAGCACGTTGGGCACCACCCAATGACGCAAGCACCTGCATCTACAGTGTGTATTGAGGCTGCTAATGCATGATGGAACGGGGCTGGGGGTGGGCAAAACGGGGAATGGAAGGAGAGAGGACGGACATCAGCATTGTCAGATCACTGTCACAACACTGACGCTGTGTGAAGGGATTTCATTGCACATCGCGAAGTCGTCTGGTGACTACAGCCGCTTGGTGTCCCAGCGGAAGGCAGGCTGCTCCCGCATCCTAACCTCCCGCAACTTTGAATATAGGCTGCCGGACACCCCATCCAAAGGAGACCATCTGTAGACTGCTATCCTGAGCGGGTCTCCTCTCATCTATCGTCTGGACCATGTTCAGAATCTCCCAGTGCGCGTCCTGACTCGATCTACTTGCCCAGACGGGCCATGGCAGCCCAGACATCCAAGATGACTCCACAGAAGGTGTGCGCGTAGGCCGCCGCCATTCCCTCATGTGCTGCTGTCCTGTTGACTGTCTTCCTCGGGAAAAGCGAGGTAACTGCTCTTAGACATGGATGCTGGACCCCCACAAAGCGAAAGTTGCAATGCTTCTCGCCCGAATCCGTAAATTCCAGGACCGACATCGCGTTGACTGCAGCGTGATCCGCATCTCAGTCCACAGATGTAGCGGCAAGTGGCGGATACTGCAGGTTAAGACGGTATCGACTGCTCATGGAGGAGTTTGAGATCCAAACTACAAGAATCTCATCCGAATGCTAACCTCTTCTGTCCCTTCTCAGCCCTTACCATTCCGCTGCCGGGTGGTCTACCCCTTCCTCTTCCTCTGCGTGGCGGCGCCGGCCTGGCCGTAGATTGTGTTGCTCTGAGAGCAGTCGAGCTATTGCGATCCTCGTTTTGCAGGTCTTTGGCAAAGTGATAATCCTCGTGCTCCGACTGCTCCGTGACGGGAACGTGTGCGTCGCAGCGTTTGCACAGATACGTTTCAATGCTTTGCTGATCCAAAAGAGTTGTGTTTGGCTTCGCTGAATGCAAAGGTGTCACCTCCTCAATGCCCAGGCTTCTGGGCAGACCGGTCGCGGCAGCGACATTCTCACTGTCGTCCACTGTTGGTGGTGATCGCTGTCCCGACGGTGGCGGAATGCTGGGATCATCTACATGAGGTTCGATGACCCCAAGATCACCAACAAACTCCTGCTCAGAATCGCCTCTACTGCTCTCCTCTCGTGCTAGGAGAAACTTGTTGCTGCCGCCGTCGTCGATCTTTCGTCTCTTCTCCGGTGGCTCCGCGCCGTGGTAGTCTACTTCTGAGGAGTTCGAGAGCATTGCTTTCGCCTCCTCTCCTCTGACAAGAAACCCACCAATCCCTTTGTTCCCCGTAATACCGTCTTCAAAGCCGCCAACGCTGAGTGAAAGATTCGCGCATGGCCAAGCTTTGCCGTCGACGACCACCTGTGCAAGCAGGGTCTTGGAAAGCTCGAACAACATTTCCTCACTCATGGCCTTCCCCTGGGGTATTGGTGCCTGCTTTGACCGCGTCTGCATTACTTGACGGTGATGGAGATTGATAGTCTTTGGTCTTCTCTTGTTCTCCAGCACACCTTCCTCTACCAACCTGCTGAAGATGTCGGCTACGAAGATTCGTAGCCAGCGAACCCCAACCTCGAACTCGTTAATAGTGGGCCGAAATGACTTTGCGGACAACATCGATTTGATCTCTGTACGCGGATTGACCTCGCTATAATCTTCACCCCGAATTACGTTGTACAGCCAGCCGCCCGTGTCGTCTCCCATCCGTTTCTTGAGCTGCTCGAGGGGCACCTCTAGCAATTCTTGGACGGTGTCGGTGTTGAAAGCCGCAACCACCTGATCTCCGAGCTTTCCTCCTAGATTGCGGATCTTGGTGAACTTGAACCCGCTCATGAATTGCTGCACAGCACGGTTGCGGATTATAGTCTGGGCATTGGGTTTCTTATGTCCTGACCCAAGTTTTGCCAGCATTTTGTTCTTGCTACGCCTGCTGAGCACGTGTACTTGAGCTTCTCCCTCACAGCTAAGCGCACCGAGCGTACGATCTCCGACCCGATGAGCATTGTTATGTCGTCCCAATCTGGGTCGTCGTCTTCAGTCTCGCTCGCATCCAGATCAACCAAAGCATCAGTGTCCCAGTTAAGCGCTGTGTTGGACGGCCGGGGTAGGTTCTCCGTGGGATCGTCATACGGCGGCGGACCATCTAGCTCTGGGTAGCGCTTCAGGAGGATCGAATGTATCTGAGCTGAGAGATCCACGAACACCTCATCGATACTAGCCTTCTCAACTTTCTGCAACGGCACCGCAGGCAACGTCTCCTTGACCAACGCTAGTATCTTCCTACTCTCTGTTCGATAAGGGTCCAAAGAGACCTTTCTCGTCGCCATCTCTTTGAACGCATCTTCGTTGTAGGCCCACTTCTCATCTCCCTCCTTCCATGTCGCCACATGTTGGCAGATCAACTTCGGACACAGCTTCTGCGCTTCTGTGATAGTGATGTGCCGATTCAGTCCGAATTTCCTGGCGGGGTAGTTGATCGCGATAAGACCTTGCCATTGCTGTACAGCGAGTGGCTGGTCTTCGGGAAGGCCCAACCGTACCATTTCACACTGCGCGTAGAAGGCATCGAGGTCGATGTGGGCGATTACGCGGAGCGGACAGGCCGTGGATGAGGCTGCCAGCTGGCTGAGATGCTTGAAAGTGAACTTGGATTTGCGGCGCTGGGGGGTTAGGGACAGCGGCGAGGATGTAAAGGACTGAGAGAAGGACATGTCGCACTCATGGTTCAAGTGCGCAGCTTAGACTGATCGACTTACACGTTCTGAACGCAGTGGAACCGATGTTGTGGGAGATGGCGGAGGCGCGTTCGGAACGGTGCTGTAAGCACGCGTAAAGTGGTTCTGATGACGCAACGTCTGTTCTACGTTCCGTTGTACCTCACAGTACTTTAGGTTGACGTCCTCGAGACAATTTGCTCCAGTATACCGTCGACTTCAGCTGGCTCAGAGCGAGTTCACATCAGAGACCCATGGAAGCGCTCTCGCAACATAGTTGTGGTCGGTCATAAAGCGTTCCGCCATGCAAATTTCATTTCCATCAAGCAGATATACGTAAATGGACCGTCCCCAGTACATTGTTTCTCACAACACATCGGACATAATCACTACTCTGTAGATGCCATGAGCGTCTCTGACGAAACGAAGAAATCAGTCACGCTGAAGCTCCGCAGCGACAACGAGTGAACGACATGTTCCAGCTGCTCGGAAACCGAGCAACGCGGACCGGCATTTGACGTGCTCAACGAGGAGTAGAGTGGGAGCTGATGCTTCAAACCGCCATATGCAATTCAACGATTCGTGTATGCAGGAAGCACAGCAGTCATTAGTCAAGCAAGCTGGGTTCCGCGACTCGCGGAGCTGAGATGTGTTCAGAGGCGGGCTTCTCTTTCGGGACGGTACGAGTGTCACCTAGCTCGTTGACGACAGGCTCAACCAGCGGTGGGCTGGCGAGGTGTGGTATGAGGATCCAAGGGGATCCAGCGAGTGATGAGTCAACTAGGGCTGACTGCGCGCCATCGTAGCCGAACGGTAAAGTAGGAGCGTCGTCTTGAGGCTTCTTGTGTTCTTGTCGAGACTGCTCCACAACATACTTGTTCTCTCTTTCCAAGGCTGCATAGTAGCGAGCAGCGTCATCCTCAATAACACCTCCTTTAGCATAGCTGTTCCACGATTCAAGACCACTCGATGCTGTTGACGGAACCGGTGAGAGATTCCTTTTTGTTTGCAACGATTGCCCCGTCCCGGCGGAAAGGCTGAGGAATGCTGGCTCCAAGCTCCTACCACGCCCTTTGGCGCATTTCGAACAGCGACAGAGCTCGGAACAGCGTGCAGCACACTGGTGTCCGCACGGCAGGAGGCGCTGGCAGCCCTCGTTGCAGTTGACAAGATCGTGTGCAAATCTACCTCACTCATCAACGCTGAATGACTAGGTATGCCTGGAGCGAACTTACGGGTGGCATTGCAGTTTACATTCGTGGCCGCAAGGAAGCTTGCCCTTGCATTTACGCTCACATCCGCCGTTGATCATTCCCCAGTCGTCTGGATCTGGAAAGAAGCGCATTAGCAGTGAACGGATCATGAGAGGGCGCGGGAGAGGTACCTTCAATGAATGTTTTCTTGTTGTGCTGCGTACAGGTGAGAGGTAGCGCGAATCCAAGGCGTGCTTTGGGTTTATTCTTGGGTATCTCTCCCCTCATCCCGGCCATGATCTTGACAACACCGGTCCAGGCGTTGCTTTCACCACAAAGCAGCTCACTGTTGCCAAAGATGTATAACCCACGCTGGGCACGAGACAGAGCAACACAAACACGATTCTCTACGCTCAGGAATCCAATTTTACCTTCGCTGTTACTTCTGACGAGCGACAGTAATACAACGTCGTTCTCCTCGCCTTGGTAAGAGTCCACCGTGACAACGTTAAAATACGAGCTTTGAAGATTTGGATGGTTGCGTAAAGCATTCAGGAGTACCTTGCGTTGTCCGTTGTAGAATGTGAGGACCGTGATGTCCTTTGCTTGCATGCCATTGTAGACGAGATGATCGAAGAAACCGACGATCATTTCGGCCTCTTTGTGATTGACTGACGACATATAGTTATCCCTCGACTCTGGCCATGCGTGACTGAAGAAGAACGAATTGACTCCGCCCATCCCGGGCACGGACGGACGGACTTCAGAGTCCTCGACAGATGGGTGATCCTTGATGAGATTGCCGTATATCGGCTTGAGGATACGTCGAATCTCTGGTATCATGCGTCGCTGTCGACTGAGCGTGCTGAACTCGACCTCGTTTTTGACCAGACGTTCGAAGAGTGAAACATTTAGGTTCCATGGCTCATCCTCGTATTCTTTGTTGTGACAGTGAGGTCGGAGCTGTTGGTGGTCTCCCACAAGGATCAGATGCTCCAAAGACGGAAGACATGTGGCGATGACAGGGGCCTCGAGCGTCTCCGCGGCCTCTTCGATCATCACTATCTTTGGGTCAAGGCCAGAAATGAGTGGCCGATATTTGCTAAAGCCAGTCGTTGTCAAGCCGATTACCTTTTGCTGCTTCAAGATGGCCACGTCCT